>JAODJW010000045.1:8084838-8097216 GCA_026777045.1 Hyperopisus bebe
TGTGCCAAGTGATTTACCTTCTCCTGCTCTCTGTGCTCGAGTGAAATTTTGATTGTGGTTTTGGGGGGTGGGTTCATGGCTGTTTCTGTCGGCGAATGCTATTGGCTGATGGTTCCTGATTTTGAGATTGACTGCACACTACAAAAAGCTTAACCAGAAGACTAAGATTATGGATGATAATGATGGAAATTCAGGCTCCTTTTAGTGAGCCGGACCATTTTGGTGATGGGAATAACAGCTTTTTGAAGGGAGCCAGATCTTATGGCTCTGTTCCCTTCCGAGTCATTATTTTTTTATTTTTTTTTTAGGAGGTGAAGGTTATGAGATATATCTGTGTAACAGTCACTGAGATAATTATAGGGTAAGATTTGGAGCAGATTCACTTAGACATCAAACCAACATAATTTCATTTTGCATGTGTGGACTAGGTTTTGCAGCACTAAAATACCTATATTGCCAGATATAATGTCATTGATCTGCATTGTAAACATTAAATAAGGTGACGCCATATCTCTCTGCTTTGTCAGTGAATTTTCTACTTTGAATTTACCCTCTGTATGAAATGTGTTATGTAAGTAAAGTTGCCTTGCAATTCATGCAACACTTAGTCTGATTGAGGCAATTGGAGATCACAAAGACAATTTTTGTAGAATTGTGCAAACTTGCGAAGATGTCCATGTCAGTAATGTGCCCCATCCGTACTACACATGGCAATGAAATATACAGCAGTTTATCGTCAATGCATCACTGGCTGTCAGAGTGGTGCCCAATAAATGGTGTGGGTTATGAATACAATTGGGGTAGGCCGGGCTGGTGCCGAACTCCTGTCCAAAACCATAGCTCTCGAGGCAAATCGCTGACCAGCCAGAGCCAAGTCCAGGCAGCAGGGAAACTGGCATAACCCAACCGCCTACTAATCGCTTACAGTCATCACCTAGGGTTCATGTTATCAAGACTATGTCTGTTCCCCACACTATTAATCGTGGAGGTCTATTCCACTGTAACGTATGTCATAATAATTTAATAAAAAATAAACCAAATCCATTATTAGATAATAGGTATAATGCAAGGGTAAAAGCAACTGAGATTCCGAGATGTGCGAGATTAGGCTCACTCGTAATAATCAAGTGTAGACTAAAAACACCCTTGTTTAGTCTTGCTTATAGGGACTCTAGTTCTAGCTCTAGCTAACAGCTCACTCCCAGTTAGACCTATAGTGTGAGACATAGAGCTGGGGGGGGGGTCGGTGCAATTGGCTGTGAATGAACTGAACTGTCAATGCTGTCACTCTAGCTTCACACCCCCTTATGGAATTGCTGATGTTCAGGGACTCCCCATGCCCTCGCTCCCACTTGCCTCTCCCTCCTACTTATGCCGCCATAACCATATCTGCCAGAGTTTGCATATTACACTCACCTGTTTGTACTGCCTTTAGTCTCCCCTACTTTGACTAACACACTTTTTTGCTTCCCCAACCCCTCCTGGCGTGTGCTGCTGGAGACCCAAAAATATCTAGATATTCTGCCTACTGTGCTACCTGCGACGCCTCTACTACGTGTGACATCCTTCTGCCCACCTTCTGCCTCTAACATCTGTCTTTCTTTCCTTGCTGCTGTTCCACTGTTCTTCTTCATTTGACTTCCTCTGCCGGCCCCAGGAGGATGGGCTCCCCCTTTGAGTCTGGTTCCTCCCAAGGTTTCTTCCTTCTAGGGAGTTTTTCCTTGCCACTGTCACATCAGGCTTGCTCACTGGGGGCTTTGGGCAGGGATAATGAAAAGTGCTCTGAGACAATGTAATGCAAAAATACACTATATAAAATAAAATTGATTAATTGAAAAGTTGTTTTGGCACAAATCCTGCTCATTTTGCCTAAGAAACCCAACGCGACAACAGCTACCTCTTGTGACTGGCTTGTTCTCAATGTTCAGGTAAAGGGGAGTGGAGTGAATTTAGGGCAGGTAGTGCAATTTGGGCACAGTGATAAAAAGAAAGGATCTCATGTATGACTTGGTTGCCTTCATGTGGGCCAAAGAGCCGTTGAAGAGAATTGGATCATCTCTAACATCACCGTATCATTTGGTTTGGCTCAGCTGATTCTTTTAGCTCCCAAACTGCTCTCCATTTAGTACCATTTCAGGCTTTTATTCAGCCTGAAATTAGCATGGTTTTGACCTATAATTGGTATTTGTGCACGTATATCACTTAAATATAAATGCTTTATTTATATTGAACACAACTGGTTAGCTACTAAACACAGTGCATCTGGTGTCTGTACATAAATGCATGTTACAATTCTAATCTCTCGTCCAAGATGTCCAAGGGACCCTGGTCAGCCACTAGAGGGAATTTGGAGACATCCTCAAGCATCTCTCAAATGTCGTTTATCACCTACAGCTGCTCATGTGACAAAAGGCTGTGGTTCGGTACCTGGATCACTAAGCACTGTATCGCCCCCAGGCCCCACCTGACCTCCCTTCAGAGGCTGTGGAGGACACGCTGGGAGTGGATGGTAGGTTGGGCTGTAACACATTAGTGTAAATTTATGTGTCTTCGTGTATTTACTGTATGTTGTAATAGTACATGTCATAACCCACCCATCTATCCTTTTTCTGTAATCACTTTTCCTATTCAGAGTCTGGAGCCTATCTCTGAGGCTATGTGCAAAAGGCAGGGTACAACCCATGATGGGTGCCAGCTCATCGCATTAAATTTCATAACCATGCAATGTATACTGTTGAATGTGTGTGTTTTTTGTTACAATAAAAATGTGAGCTTGACTGATGCATTAATTGTTGGCCATGTCTGTTCTGCTGTTAGTCGGACTAGCGGTGAGTTCAAATCAAATCACTTTTATTTTCACATCACTATAACGAGTGAAAGTCTTTGGTACAGAGTTCCCCATTCACTGTGCTATACACTAAATACATACAAACCGTATGTATAACAACTGTACAACTGCACAACAGTATGTGCTACACATATGCAGAGAAAACAATACAATACACAATGCAACATAATGCACCATAATACAAAGAGATAGACTGTAACAATATCAGCACAGTTTAGTGCACCAAAAGGCATTCTACTAGTGCAATGGAGAGTGGAGGTAGTGTCATGGGGGGCCTGGTATGTTGTAATAGTACATGTTGGTGTGCGTTGTCCATGTGAGATCCTCTGTGACATGCAGAACTTAAAGCTACTGACCCTCTGACAGCATTCTCCATATGTTCCTCCTTTCCAGGTGGGAGAGGGTTGTGTACAGGGTCAGGGCTATGGCATCGTCAGTAGATCTGTTCTTGCAATATGCAAACTGTAATAGGTCCAGTTTGGCAGGTATGGTGGAGCAGATGAAGTCCCTGACTATTCTCTTGCTGCACTGCATTTGCTGACGATTAGGGTCCAGGCAATTGGGTGCCAGTCACTTAAACAGGTTATCCTGGTGGTCTTTGGTATAGGAAAAATAGTGGACAGCTTGAAGCAGTCAGGGACAATCTGCAGTAGTGTTAATGTGGATGGGTAGCACTGTTGCCTCTGGCTTGCCCACTGGGAACTTTGGGAAGAGATAATGTAAAGCACCAATGAAATGTTGTGAAAATGCACTGTACAAATGTAGTTGAATTGAAAACTGAATTGATCAACGGGAAAGTTTCAGTGACACCCAGCAGAGCATCGCCAAACAAAGGGTACTTGCTGGAGAACTCAAAGTACAGTTATCAATGAGTGATTGCTGATCTGATGTCTAACAAAGTTTGCTGATCATATGTAAACTTACAGATAACAGTTGCTGTAAGCAAGGTAAACAGTAAAAACACAAATAAAAAAGTTATTGTTGAAATTATATGCATTTAGAGTGCCAATATGTATGCTACATTGTGTACGCCATGGTACGTCCGGTCTGCCAGCTCTTGCCCAGCCCCATATTTTCTCCCGAGCCACCACTCTGTGTCAAGCTGGGTAATAATGATACCACCTACTTCAGACTAGGTAATCCATCTGAAAATAAGCAGGTTTGGGCCTGGCCAAAACTTGAATGGGTGACCAGTCAAGCTAGGTTGCTGCTGAAAGAGGTGTTGGTGTGGCCAAGAGGTGAGTCCATTCTGTGTGGATCCCAGTGTAGTGATGGGGACATTGTGCTGTAAAAATGGTGCTATCCTTAGGATGATATGTAAGACCGTCTGAGGTCATAAGACATCCCTGTTCATCTTTTGATTGTGAGAGGGTGGTACCCTGACTGGTTTGGTACCCTGACTGGTTCGGTACTCAGAACCCTTAGTGAAAATTGCCCACTGTGGCTCTTTCAAATTTGGCCTTTGAATCACCTACTAAACCAGTGAATTCTCTTGTACCCCTTTACCACCTTAGCATACTGGTGTAGAATGATTGGTTTTTGGTGGGTCCAGTGGTGGTGGTTCAAGTGGCTCCCCATTGGTTCTGTAAAGTGCTTTGGTTCTCTTGAAAAGCACTAAATAAATGTACCATTCATTCATTAACATCCTTGGAAGTGTGGCCATAAAGTATTTCAACCTCTCTTACATTAAAATATATTGACAGGAAAATGTATAGTTTAATTTCTATAGTGTTTTACGTAGACTACATTCATCGGTGATTTATATAATGCCTCAGTTTAACAACTTAAAATGCCTCAACCTTTTGGTAAATGAGATGTGTTTGCTGTGCTCATCTTCTCCACAGTCTAACAAAAAACAAAAAAATGTGCACTGTGATGACACTGCAGTATGTGTTAAGTTCCAAATGCAAGCAGTATGCTTATTTGGTCATTTCTTGTGGAAAAAATGCAGTAAATTTGAAAAACTCTTGCAAATCAGTTTATTTGACATTGCGTTCATTTCTGTGATCACAAAATCACAAAATCCTGGAGGGACTGGTTTATATAATGATGTTTGAAGAAGTAGGACCACATGCTATTTTCCCTACAGTTTTTTTTAATCGCTAACAAGCATCGGTCACTATTGAAACCATTTTTTTAAAACTGTTCATATAATATGCAGTACCAACACAAAACTTGGCCAAATACATAACCTCTCCTCTAAAATGCCCTGCATCAAAACAATGAATCCATGTCTCAAAGTAGACTCATAACAGCAAAACATTAACACTTAATTTCTTTTTGGAAAAACACTACATCACACATAAGAGAAAGAATGGCCTTCAAAACACTAACAACAGACAGCACTAGTTAAATTTCAATGTCCTTTATTTCTTACTATATTGTAATTACAAAATATTCAGTAGTAATTTTAAAAAATGTAGTATTTCAGGAAATACTAAAGAAACAAAATAAACTACACATACACATACACACACACATACCCACACATGCAGTTGGTCCACAACTGTAACAATAATGTAGCAGTACTGCAAATCTATCCTGATCCACATCACATCTGATGTCCTCTCTAGCGATACAATGAGGGTAATATCTCTTGCCATGCCTGATCTATCCTTGACATTGCTGTGGAGAAATATCTTGGAATCCAGCATTCATAGCATCTAGCAATGACATGTGATCATGTGGGTGGTGGTCATAAACCTTCCACCTACATGCAGAAAAGAATTCCTCAATGGGGTTAAGGAGGGGTATGTGTGGTGGTAGAAACAATGAGGAAATCCTTGGATCCTTGCTGTAAACCACACTGTGACTGCAATGAAGTGCCAGAATGCCACATTATCCCACACCACAACAATTACTGAAGAATTTGCACTTGGTACCAGTATCCTGTAAAGTTCATCAAGGAGCAGGATGAGGTGCTCTGTGTTGGTTGGGCCAATGACTGGTCTGTGTGACAACACACCATTATTGCATGTTGTTGCACACATTGTGATGCCCCTCTCTGTCCTGGAACTTGCACTGTTGCTCTTTGCCCTACAACATTTCATCCTCGCTGCCAATGTTTTTCCAGGTTAAACCCTCCTCGAAGATGAGTACATGGGCTGTTTGCAACTCCAACTCCATGACTCTCTAACAGGAAAACACAAGATATCGCATAATAATCACATTAATTATAGTAGCTCTGTATAGTATGACCTTTTTGGCAAACTGTAATTGAAAATTGTCTATGGAACATGTATGGAAGACAAGTTCTCAGGCCAGCTAAGAGATATAATCTTTCCAGTGTGTCCTGGGTCTGCCCCAGGGCCTCCTCCTGGTTGGACTTGTCCAAAACATCTCCCCAGCGAGCCGTCCAGGAGGCATCCTAGACAGATACCTGAACCACCTGAACTGGCTCCTATCAATGCAGAGGAGCAGCAGCTCTAATTTGAACCTCTCCTGAATGTCAGAGCTCCTCAGCCTATGTCTAAGACTGAGCCCAGACACCCTGCGGAGGAAACTAATTTCTGCCGCTTGTATCTGCGATCTCATTCTTTCAGTCACTACCCAGAGCTCATGACCATAGGTGAGGGTAGGAACATAGATCAACGGGTACATCAAAAGCTTTGCCTTCTGGCTTATCTCCCTCTTCACCACAACAGAATGGTACAGTGTACGTATTACTGCTGACGTTGCACCAATCCATCTGTCAATCTCCCACTCCCTTCTTCCCTCATTCATGAATAAGACCCTGTGATACTTAAACTCTTCCCCCTGAGGCAGCAACTCATACTCAACCAGGAGAGGGCAATCGACCCTTTTCCGGTCGAGAATCATGACCTCAGACTTGGAGGTGCTGATCGTCATCTTGCCCACCTCATACTCAGCTGCAAACCACCTCAAACTCAGCTGCATGCTGCAGGTCACAGCCCGATGACGCCTACCAGACCACATCATCCACAAAAAGCAAAGATTCGATCCTGAGGCCCTCCAACTGCAGCCCCTACACCCCTTGGCTATGTCTAGAAATTTTGTCCATAAAAGTTAAGGACAGAACTGGTAACAAAGGGTAGCCCACGAAAGAGGGACATAGCAAAGGACCCCATGCTCCTGGAGCACCCCCCACAGGACCCCCCAAGGGACAAAGTGGTATGCCTTTTCCAAGTCCACAAAACACATGTAGACTGCTCCCATGAACCCTCCAATATACTTGCATGGGTGAACAGAGCTGATCCAGTGACAACCAGCACAGAATCTGCATTGTGTCTCCTGTATCCAAAGATCAACCAATGGGTGGACCATCCTCTCCAGTACCCCAGCATAGACCTTCCCAGGGAGGCTGTGGAGTGTGATACCCCTGAAGTTGGAACACATCCTCCAGTCCCCTTTTTTAAAGATTGAGACCACCACTCCAGTCTGCCAATCCAAAGGCACTGACCCAAATTTCCACACAATATTGAAGAGGTTTGTCAGCTAAGACAGCTCAACAACATCAAGAGCTTTTGAAGAACTCAGGGAGAATCTCATCCACCCCCGGAGCATTACCACTGAGTTTTTCGACTACTTCAGTGATCTCTGCCCTCATGATGGATGTCCTCCTCCATCTTTCAGCTCTACTTCCTCCAAGGAAGGCATATCATTGAGATTCTGGAGGTCCTCAAAATATTCTTTTCACCGCTTGACTATATCCCTAGCTGAGGTCAACAGTTCTCCATCCCCACTGTAAACAGCACAGATAAAGCCCTGCTTCCCCCTCCAGAGTCACCTGTTGGTTTGCTAGAATCTTTTCAAGGCCGACCACAAGTCCTTCTCCATATTCTCACCAAACTCCTCCCACACCCAAGTTTGTTTCAGTGACTGCCAAAGCTGCATTCCTCTTGGCCTACCAGTACCTGTCAGCTGCTTCAGGAGTCCTACTAGCTAATCAAGCTTGGAAGACTACCTCCTTCAGCCTGACAGCTCCCTTTACTGCTGGTGTCCACCACCAGGTTTCCACTGGTTTGGAGGTTGCTGCCCCCACAAACACCTACAACCTTATGGCTACAGCTCACATAGCTGCCTCAGCAATGGAGTCCATGAACATGACCCATTCAGGCTTCAATGTCCCCAGACTCTCTTGGGATGCAAGAGAAGTTCTGCTGGTGGTGTGAGTTAAAGATCACCTGTCCACAAGACACTCCCAGCACATCTCCACCAAGCATTTGGGTCAGCCAGGCCTATCCAGCATCGGTAAAAGGAAAGGGCAGGTAGGTGATAGTGCTGCTCCTGACAGCAGGATGAACAGTGCTACAGTAGCAGGGCAGGCAGGAGAGATATCACAGGCAGAAGGGTGAGCAGGCCAGAAGGATGTCACAATTGTGATTATTCAGCTGAGGCCAGGGCTCAAACTGGTGACCTTCCGATCACAGGCAGACAGAGACAGAGGCCACATAGCCACCAACCACCCCCTTACAAAAAGACAATCCACTGTTACCATACAGGGCCACCCAAAAGTGGGAAGAAAGGGGCCCATACACTATAGTGACTAGGGAACTGGAACAATCAATATGCCAGCATGTCCACTACCCCTTTAGCAAATTTTATGGAATATCAGGATCTTAACACTTTGTATCTGATCAGAAAGGAAATCGGTGCTATAGTCCATCCCTATTGCTCTCACACTTAGCAGTACCTGCACTCTCTTGGTGCCTGCACAGAACAGCTACACGATGTGAGGTGCAATCTTCTGCGGGGGCTCCAATTTGCCTGTTAGGTTCACTTTGTTTTGGACAGGAGGCACTGCCCTGTTACAATGTGGGGGAAGGGGTACAGAGTTATGGATGCTGTTAGGTCAGCATGGAATGAACAAATAAAGAAGAATACTGTAAGTGAAGTGGAGACAAAAAGAAGACCAACATCTCAAATTGACCGAAGATTGTTAATGGTATGAATAAGTAGACAGGAAAATGACTTTGACTATATCCCTTTACATCCATTTATAAAGACTGACATGATTGGGAAAACCCAGGCAGGTCTTATAAATTCTTTAAGAGCTCATGGAGTGCTGAATCTGAGTAACGTTGCTCCTGACCTTAATAACACATATAAGAGGTGCTCTATTTTTGGAAAAAATGGCAATTAATTGTGTGTTTAATGGGGTTCACAAACAGACTCCATCGAGCAGCTCCACTGCAGACCTCTGTATGGACGTTGAACATCCTGTAAGGTCATATTTCATCACTGCAAACGTGCTCTGCAGCATTTCCTCTCCCATAAACCAGCCGCTGGCAAGAGACATGAGGCGTGTTGTCCAGTGTTCTTACAAAACGAAATCTGGGGGAGGACAAAGAGCTGAAGGAGGTAGGGGGAGATTTAAAATAGAGACATTAAACTTCACAGCTTTTGGTAGATGACAACCATGAGATATGAGGCATGTGGGGAAAAAGAATGTCAATTAGCAGGGTGTAAAGTCCCGGCACAGTGCGGAGTCCACAGCAGGTAGGAGGGTGCGGTAATGCAGACCACGTGCCCGGAGTCACAGCCCACTGGGTGTTCTCATTTACCCCACCCCCACCCCCCCCAGGAGAGATCCTCAGTCCCTCGTTAGTGAGACGTAAACGACGGATGGATCATAAAAACTTGTCACTCTAATGGTTCAACTGAAAGGCCATTAGGCTAGGCCTTATTGCCAAGGCGATCATCACCGCGGAGGCCAGAAGGTTCACTTTGAAAACAGCGAGCTCCGGTAACCTCAGGCTTGGCCATCGATTGCAGGATGCCATCCAGTTCCCTGCCTCTCTCTCTCACCATCCCATTCTCATGCTAAATGCTAATCACATGTGGGACGGCTATCCTGGGGTGGCGTCTGTAAAATTCTACTCTCTCTTCATGTTGGCAGCTAACACATTGTTATTTCTGGTTCTTTTATGCGGGGATATAATTCTTCACGGAATGTCTAATGGGAAGGACCGGCAGTTGGTATGGCAACAAAGATGAGGAGTGTTAATTAAAAGAGTCTTGGAATAGTTCATGATTCCACTAATCAAATCACCTCATAACACATGGCTTTGCTAAGCAAGCCCTTGAAATAAGTCTTGAATTCTAGCACAGTATAATGCCTTAATTATTACCTTTACAGAGGAATATACTACCAAAAACATGCATGATGACACTTTGTGCATTGCCCTCTCCATGGGTTTACCAACCATTGTACTGCAAAATCAAGCCCAGACACCATAGACCTGAGTTACCCCCAAGACCATGCGAATTTCTTTCTGTACCTAAAACTAAGTTGGCATTCTCTGGTTCATAGGTTGTAGTGGAAAACTAAATTAAAATGGATAGGGTATACCTGTAAACCTGACATGCACAAGTGGGTGGATAGAGATCCTTGTGTAAGGATCACCACCAGTAGTTCCAGAATGGTCCCGATATGCATTAGACTTCATAGCCCCACGTACACTACTCTGAAGTAAAGTTCAGAAGAAGTAGCCAATCAAAATAGGAAATAGGAAAAATAGGAAAATCCAACCACATATCTAGTTCAGGGTCACCAGGAAGCAGGAGCCTATCCCAAGAAGCACAGACCATAAGGCAGGGGACATCCTGGCTGGGATGTCAGTCAATACGACTGTTTTACATAGTAATACAGCAGGGTTTATAAAGCTCAAGATAGAGGCTGGTAGAAAATGTTTATGAGCACATGGTAGGGGGTAACGTTGAGGAACAAACTGACCGCTTGAAGAGTGCTTACATTTTAATGGATCTTTATGGACCCAAATTGCATCCGTGATAGCTGGCATCCTCGAGCTTTCCGGAATAGGGCTCAGTTCACAATAACCCTAGCAGGAATGTGCAGGAAATAAAGTGGGAGGTTGGATGCATGCTTGTCTTCCTCAGGGAGTGAGTTTATTTATAAAGGAAAATGTTTCACTTCGATTTGTAACTGACCTTTTGTTGGTTTATGACGGCGACTGGTAATTGGGTAATTGTTCAACAGAATCACCAGTCATATATTGTGTGGAGTGAAAAGGTAAATTGTGTCTTCTGACCTTATACTGTGGACCACTGCGTCCTTGACTGGATAAGCTGTGAATATGGGTGGATGTATGGAACAAAATGGTCTTCCCATGTTTATCTTCAGTCCATTGTAGCTATCTTTTTTCAAAGGGTATGAAAAACCAACATGATTGCATTTACACCTGTTAGAGCAAGTCTGAGATCTATTTTAAAAGACGAAAGGAAATATCTCTTAATAGGCTGGCATGTTTATAAAGCACAGAAAAATGTTGTGCTGACAGCGGTGGCTGTCTTTCCCTCCCACGTGCTGCGGACAGAGGAGCCCGACAGATCTGCCCAAGAGGATGGCTTCTCAAAAAAAAAATCCAATTCACAAAACAATCACTAGGTTGAAAAGCAGCGATGACATGTTTAATGGGGTAAACACAGTAACGGGGTGTGTCCAAGAGCAGCGAGTGGAAGGGAAGACAGCTCAGTCTGAAGGACTGGTGTGATTGATGCTCTTTACTCACACGCCCCAGGACCAGGACGGCTTTGCTCAGCTCTGCCACAGAGATCACAGCCAGCCTTTGGTTAACCTGATTAGCCCATGTCTCTGTGCTTATCCGCTTGTGAGCTGTTACACAGTGTTGCTCAGCTCATGGGGGCCCTAAACAGGCTTCCCCACCCAGTGTCCCTCTACAGGTGCCAGGTGAAGCTGACCTGGTGGCAGACACAGACTGACCATTGGGAAGGTCACAAATTTTTCTGGTGGCCATGCGGCGGCCGCTTGACAGCAAATTTCCGGGCTGCTTTTTCTTGCTAATTCAGCACCCCCTCAGAAGATAATGTCCTGGGGGGCTGTCACTGCTGCTGACACTGGCTCTACAGCTTATGTGCCAAGAATACAGCATGAGTTTGATTTCTGAGTCCTAAAGCCATGACCTGTTCTATAATAACAAGGAACTGATCAAACAGCGCAACATGCTGCATCTGCATTTCACCGTGGAGCTGTTACATTTCTACTCCTTTCCTGGAATATGCTTATGTCAAACCTCTTCTCTCATACCTCACTCACACATTTTCATACATTGCCATGCAAAACAATCACATAGTAATAAGATCAGCAGGGAGTAATCAGAACTCACCTACCGAAATGGTACCAAAAACCAAAGCGCGCGCAAGGAATAAGAATGGACACTAGAGGGCAGAATTTATTAAACTTGCTGAGGGAAGGACATTTGCAAAGCTTTGTCTGATAAAAAGCAGTGGCTGGCCGGAGGCAGGAAGCGCCCACACCAAAGCAGCCCTCAGCAGTGCGTGGGAGCCCACAGCCCCCTCTAAGCAGCCTGCTCACTGCCGCCCCCTCGGTCATCAGAGCAACGCTGCTTCAGCCACTTTGGCGAGAGGTGCCTAACTCATCATCAATTCTCTGTTACCCACCCCCCAACCCCCATCTCAACAGCATGTCCCGCAGCCCCCCCCCACCCCCAGCTCATGTCGCCATCCTTCTGCAAACACACCCGGACAGACAAAGCTGGCCAGACCACAATTGCCATGGGAAGAGGCCT
>JAODJW010000045.1:8101722-8120935 GCA_026777045.1 Hyperopisus bebe
CACCTCCACCAAGCAGCCACAGGCCCCGCGGAGCCTGAGCAGAGTGCTGCCTCTCAGCTCACGATGCCCCCGCCCGCTCATATGGAGGACACATAGTGATGATCCTACCTGAGTGTTCAGCAACTGGATGGGGGGGTGGGGCACACATTTCACAGTGCAACGAAGGGCTTGGTGAGCGGAGGTCAGAGGAGGGCACAGCAAATAGAAGGGGGGTGGGAGGCAAGGAAATTACAAGATCAAGTCTATGAGAAAGGACACGGGGGAATTGAAGTAAGAGACAGAGAAAGGTCAAGACACAAAACTGCTGTAGTTCCCAGTGTCTACAATAGGAGGCGCAAGCAGACACAACACAGTAGCAGCAACTAGCAGCCCTGTCTGAGGCAAATTATAGGAGCCACGTTGCATTCCCTGGAAAAGACTTCCCGTGTGTTTTCTTTGGCAGAGCCCAGAACGTAAACAAGCTCACTTAACCTAATGTACGGTCTGTCAAAATATTTGAATACGCTGAAGTAGATCTGAAGTAAAATCATTTCTGCAGCAAGTTGTATGTAGCAGAAAAGGCCTGCAGGATGCACACAGGCGAGCTGGCAGAAAGAGTGTAGCCCTCATCTATAGCTCTATGTAGTAGAAAAGGCCTGCAGGATGCACACAGGTGAGCTGGCAGAAAGAGTGTAGGCCTCATCTATAGCTCTATGTAGCAGAAAAGGCCTGCAGGATGCACACAGGCGAGCTGGCAGAAAGAGCTATAGATGAGGCCTACACTCTATGTAGCAGAAAAGGCCTGCGGGATGCACACAGGCAAGGTGGCAGAAAGAGTGCAGGCCTCATCTATAGTTGTATGTCGCAGAAAAGGCCTGCAGGATGCACACAAGCAAGCTGGCAGAAAGATTGCAGGCCTCATCTATAGCTCAATGATTTCACCTAATTAAAACATTTTTTTGTAAATCAGTGCCGACAGCCGCCAGCTTCACGCAGCGACACATGTACAGTCGGAAGAGGGACTGGGCAGGAAGGGGTTGTGAATTGCTGAGTTTTGGTAAAGGGGGAGGTGAGCAACTCAGTAGCCTGGATTCGGAAGGTTTCTGGCTCAAATCCCATGGATAGCAGAATCATTTCACTTGGGCCCTTGAACAAGGCCCTTAACCCCCAATTGCTCCAGGGACTGGCTGACCCTGTGTTCTCAAAATGTAAGCTGCTTTGGATTAAAGCGCATGGAGTATAAAAAATAATTTAAATGAACGAACATTGATGGTGTCTACATTGTTCCCCAATAATGACAGTGCGATACCGTCTTATGGTGTAATTGTCATTAGCATCACGATGCACCTGGTGTTGGTCCGTTCCCTCCTTAAAATGTCTTTACTCAGTCACAACCAAAGCAAACACCAGCTGCCGAGGTTTTTGTCATGTGCCGTCGGTAAATCACTCATCAGCCTCCACCCGCAAGGACCCACCAGCCCTGAGGCTCACAGTCCAGTCCGTCATTTACATGCATCACTGTGTGGCCTATGGCTGGTGACATGTGGCTGCCCACCGCCTCGCCGTACATTCCTGATACGGTGCTGGGTCAGCGTCCAACACCAGGCCAAACCTCCAAAGACAGTCCGCCAAGGCTCTTTCATAAGGTGTTTCATGTCCCGCCCTATTAGATTTCTCTGTTATTAATAATAAACTATTTACATTTTACAGTTGTTTTTATTAAGCAGACAATTCTGTCCAAAGAGACAGTGAGACAAACAGCACATTACAAATAGATGAATTGTAGAGGAGGCCACCAGGCATAAAGGCTTGTGATAAAGCTTATAATAACGGTGTAGGGACAAGTGCAAGCGGAATAGATCATAGATGATATTAAAATGAAAGGAGTGCAATAATGTTTTCATTTAACATTTCAGGCTTTATCTGTAAATCAGTTGGGGTAAAAATGCTTTGTTCAGCTGATGCTGGGGCTGTAATTGTGGTCATTAACTGCTGAACTATGGCTGGAACTTGGTTCTCAGCAGCCCTGGACTGGGGGGGGGGGGGCTGCCAGTCAATATAACCATCGTCCCAAAGAAAAGCGTCTGGTTCTGTCGTGAAAGGTGTTTCCACTGTTTGTCTGCTTTGTTTCTTATGTTGGAGGCTGAAGGCCTCTTTGAGTCTATTCTTTAGAAGTCAAAATAACGATAATTATACACACACACACTCACAGAAAATGTTATGCATGTTCCCTTAATCTGAGGTTTATCTTTTAAGTCTGAAAATCATTGATGGCTTTTGCTAGCCTTTGTGGTTTGCTACTGCACCACTAGGGGGAAACACAGAACACGCAAAGACAGCAGGGTCATCTCAGCAGTTCCATTTTTATGTTCTTTCATTTTTTATGTTGAGATACCCGTTTCTCCATATTTCACTGTTTTGATGGGAAGTTGTCTTAAGCCAGATCTCAGCACATGCACTGAACTGAAGACCCAGAGAGTGACTGTCTTACTCTGATACTCTGTGTGTGTGTGTGTGTGTGTGTTTACTGCTGTAAACTCAGCGCTCCGTTGCGTGTATGTACATATTTTGTTATACATGTCTGCTAACAGTTGACATCGGGAGGTGAACGAGGCGGGGCGAGGGAGGGGTGCGGTCTGGCTCTCATGGGGCCTCTCTGGGGCAGGCTGCAGTCTGGCCGCACCCTGCGGTATGAGCAGCAAAGTGGCTGTTAGACTGTCGGTCGGCAATTCCCCATGACAGCCCACTGTCCTCAGAGCCCTCCAAAGCGTGCACACATACATACACACACACACGTTTGTATTCATATCTTTATGGGGACTCTCCATTTATTTCTTAGGCAAAACCCTAATCCCAACAATGACAACCTTGACCCTTACCCAGCCCTAACCTTGATCATATGTAACCAAACAAAATACAAGACTTTTTACATTTTTAGTTTTTTTTTATTATTATTGCAGTCACAGATTTGTATAAAATTGAGTTTCCCCTTGGAGGGACCGAAAGAATGGTCAGACCGATGTGGAAATAATAGGTTTTTATCACATTGTGGGGATATTTGGTCCCCACAATGTAATACATACATGACCACACACACACACATGCAAAAGCAATGGGTTTATACTTGTTAAGACATGCCCACATGAGGCTAACTTAATGCAATGTCTGCAATTCAGAAGCATTTAAATTGGCAGAGGTGATTCTGTAGACCATCTCGCTGCATTGCTGACTCACCAGGAAGCCAAAAGCCAATTAAAAATCCTGGCTGATCAAACAGCCTCCAGCCCCAGCTCTAGACGCCCACCTCCATCTCCTCGCCTCCAGACTCCCACACCCCTCCTCCAAAAGACCTTTGGGTTCTGTGGGAGTAGGGAGCGGGATGAGCACGGCCACCCAGAACTTTCCAGAACAGCACTGCAGGCAAGTCAGTCAGTACGTTTACATGCACAGCTAAAGTCAAGCTACGGTTGTAACTCGACGGCCATTTAATCGGACTATTGTCCTTGTTCCAGTATACATGCATGGGAGGGGAATCGATTTACTGAGGGAAGTATGTCTGATTCCGCTACAATAGGTGGTGATTTGGCTCCTTTTAGCTTGTTAGTATTGGGCTTCTTCTGGTTGACCCATTTCATTACAGATATAGAAAAATATAGTAATATTAATAATAATGGATGCCTGGACAAATTAAGTCATGCAAGTTTTAATTGTGATCTAGTCGGAAGAACAGATACAAGAAGATCAGGATAGCATAACAAGAGATAAAGTATCTTGGGCAACACTTTAACACTTTAACACTTTACTTGAACATTTGAAAATTTTCAAATATTGCAAAGTGATTTTGTTGTAATAAATATTGAGGAATTTATGAAACAAAAAAGGTGGAGTTCAACATAAATTTCTCAGCAACCCCCTCTAGGAGTGATTTAAACTGCAAGGATGAAAATGATTTTGATTGTCTTGGAGAATGCATGCAGTGCTCATGCAAAAGCAGCAGATGTAAACTTTAAACTGATTTTACATATAACACACTAAATAATCTTGATAAGGAGTAATCATTAAAATTGCAAAAACTTGCTAGTTTTTTTTTCCTATGACAGAGCAAAAATACTTTAGCGAGACTTAAACTCCCTGCACTATAATATCCATACCAAAGTGAAGGTAAGAAAAAGCCTGATCTCAATCTAGCTGACTAATGATATAAGAACTGGATGTACATAACATGCAATGTTGGTAATAATATGGCACGTTGTCCAGTCCTACTACAGCCATTCTTTGAATTCAGTAAAAAATACCCGCCTCATGTAGTGATGTCATTCAGCGCTGGTACCAATTTTTATGTCGGTGGAAAACCAACATCTTGAAGTTCCCTACTTCTGGTTCCTTCTGGAAGTATCAAAAGTATGGCACCTGGTGCAGTGGAGAAGCATCCTTTAGTTGAGCGGTGAATTGGACAGCTTTACACTGCTGTACATTTCATATGTGCTATACGTCCTCTGCTATGCTCCGAGCTTCTTCTGTTACTTCCAGGTCAATGCCTGGGGGGGGGGACTGTGGAGCATGCTCAGAGTGCATAGGCCAGTTTGGGTCCAATGGAACGTATACACGCAGGAGGAAGTCGACTCCCAATCGCATTATCTGGGTGTCTTATTCCGACTTTGAGAAATTCGATTTAGTACGATTTCAGTCAGACTAACATGTTTACATGCACTTTAAAACTCCGGTTTTAGTCAAACTAACACAATGATACAGTTTTCTTAGTGTGCATGTAAACTATCTGAGTGATCTGTACCATTCAGCCTGGGTTCTGCCTCCAGTTGTGTCAACCCCCGAACCCCCACCACCAAGCCTGCAGTGACATGTCGAAAGACCATCGTGACTCAATCCTAGGTAGACTGATTCACAGGTGAGGAGTGTCATCTCTCTGTAGGGAATTTTCACTAGAGAACCAACCATGCCACCCTAATAAAACAGGAATGGCCCTTTATGAAGAGATAGAGACAGGCTGACAGTGCCTTCAGAGAAGAGCGTGACCTTCTGCGCTACCTGCCGTGTCTCATGAGATGTGGTCCCAAAAGCAAAGGAGTCTATAAGAGCAAAAATCCAGCCGTCACAGCTTCAGTGGCTGTTCAGAAGCTAGACGACGCACATGTTGGGCCAGGGGTGGCTTTGCAAATTCCCATGGCTGATCTTTAAAGAAATAATAATTTTATTCCTGTCAAAACATTTGTAGTGAGATTAAGCCAGGCCACTGCGGGCCACAGCTCAACATACATGTGAAGTGTATAAAAAGGGCTCCGCCTGGCTGCCTGCTGAAGGGTGACAGGTACGAAGATAAAAGAGGGGGGGGTGATTAATGCCTTTCACTGTTCAGAGCCACATTTCGGCTGGATTCAGTCAAGGGCCCATCACCGCGAGGAGGGACGACCTGGTGGAGGCCTGTGTCATTCAGCTGAATCCAGCAAACCCCCCCTCCCCAGCTTAGAAGTGACTAAGCACTGTGGGGGCAGAGAGCGGAGGAGTATAAGACAGCCAGTGTTTTACTGGTGGGCCATTTGTATGCTGGAATGTGGAATACATCTTTTGAGGCTTTGATCTTTTACCAGCGTTTTGGGAAGGCTACTCCTGGTTACAGTGACCCCTGCAGGCGGGCTTTTGAATTATAGCTTGACAATATCAATGAAAAAATTAAAAAATGGTTTTACTTGTCATGACTTAAGTTTAATGATTATTCTCATATTAGAATAAGCACTTATTTTCTTAACTGGATCCTTACCAAAATAAACCTCCAGTGTTTACTCTTAAACAGTCTAAAATGAGTTGTGTGTACATGATCCTCCGTGTTGTCATGAACACAGGGTATTGGATTCTACCGTGGTTTAAGTGGATGATGTGCTTTTAATCAACCTGTTCCTGTGATTTACCATAAGAGACACTATTTGTACATCAGCAGGAAAATGGACAGCCGTTGCTTTATGTGACTCACTAATGAGGGCAATACAATAACATTACAAATAAGAACTGAATGTTTTCTGTAACTAAATATTTGAAAAACTTCAAGTTTTTCAGATTCAGCATTATACCAAAATAAACTACATAGCTGTGTGTTTTATAATGGTCATGGATTTTTTTCTCTCTTTTTATACAATCACCCGGCAACAGAATTGAAATATAAGCCTTATAATTGCATTTTTCAATCAATTAAAGTTGTTAGCTGTACATAAGGCTGAATGGAAAAAGCCCAGATGTGAAAATGATAACTGAGGACAGTAGAGAAACAATGAACATACTATTATGTCCTTCACCTAACCCGTTATTGTGCTGAGGTGATTAAGCGATGACTGAAATTCAGATTGAAATGGGACAAGTTAATTGAATGTTTTGTAGTTAGCAGCAGTCGGTACCTTCTCGGAAGGCCGCTGGTGAATTACAGCCTGTGGTGGATTTAAAAGCGTGCCCCTGGGGAGAGGGGGGGGCTGGGCATCTTCAGCCATGGTGCACTAGGACCTCGCTGCACTCACTTGGATTGCAGACGCAGCCAGACGAAGCCCAAGCAGCACATCTGCTGACTTGGGAAGTGACAGTGTTCCCTCCACCACAGAGCACTGCTTACTGACACATCCATCCATCTCCCAACCACTTATCCTGCTTAGCAGCACAGGGCACGAGGCTGGGGTACACCCTCGACAGGACACCAGCCCATCACAGGACACGGGGCTGGGGTACACCCTGGATGGGACGCCAGTCCATCACAGGACACGGGGCTGGGGTACGTCCTGGACGGGACGCCAGCCCATCATAGGACACGGGGCTGGGGTACACCCTGGACCAGACACCAGCCCATCACAGGACACGGTGCTGGGGTACACCCTGGACGGGACGCCAGTTATTTAGTACTCTCTCATTTCTGGATATGATATGACGATGACTAAATGTAAACTTTACAAAACACATATTCCTAACTTCACTTTAATTTTCAATTTCTATTTGATTATTACCATATTCTGTATACTCTTCCACCTATTTCAGCCCAGCATTAACTAGTTATATAGGAGTATCATTCGTCATCTCTGTTTGAATAACGGTGAGGGGTTGAAGAAAATGTGTGTTTGTTATATTACAGCCCTTCAAATAATCTTTGGGCATGTTCTAAAAACGTGCTGCAGATGTACTTTAATAACTATAATATGTGCATATGCTTAGTTATATTTGAAAACAAAATTAAATCATGTGACATATTCAATGTCATTGTAAAGGTTTAGATGAAATTACGTTTCAAGTATTAAATTGTCTTTTAAAAATTACATAATAATTTTAATTTATGATCATTTAGTTAGGCCTACTATAGGCACAACATAAAAATACACTTTTTCCCCAACGTTATCTCTGTTCTGGAAGTTGCCTGTCAGAAAGGAGAAGTGAGTAAGACTAATCAAAATGTATAGTTCTGGTATTCAGAATAATTGTAAATTGCATATAAATTATAAATACATATATTATCTGAAACTTGTGAATCTATTAAAACATACGTTTAATTGTTGAGCATTGATGCGCTTATTTTGTCATAATGATATGAAAAGAACTAATGTAGAGCAGCCGACACTGCTCCAAAAAACTGTAACTATTAAAATAAAAATACAGTGTAGCCTATATTAATAACAATCTTGACAGTCAACTGTTTTACTATTCAACCTAAAATCGAATCGAATAGAGGCTATTATGATAATTGTAAACTGAAAGTAATAAAAAAAACAAATATACATTTCTGACATCGTCGATGTCTAAGTTCCTAACCTGAAAAAAAACATGATCCCTAATATTTCCCCATATCTTATAACTGTTAAATTTCTCAGGAAATACACTGCTTGTGGTTTATTAGACATTTAAAGACATGAATTACAATAAAATCAGGTCATATTATTTCCCGCGTATATGTCGATTTACCAGCGTGACTTAAACGTTGTGTATCTGGCTATCTATGAACGTGTCAAACTTGCATTAGTAAGAACATAATCTAATTTTGACAAAATAATATGCGAAATTTACGTATTAAGAAGGTCGTCGGCGGATACAAATTTAATCAGAAACAAAAGTACGAAATGATTTTTTCTATTATACGTCAACTTTAATCTTCTAAAGATAGTAAGGTTCCATTCGTTATAAATGCAACATTTGGAGCAGGCAGGGTTACCCTGAACTCAACACATAAAAGGTTATCAAAAACATTACATAATTGGGAGCAACATATAAAAAGTGTTTACGTAATGACTTGTTGTCGTCTTTGTTAAACCTCCAATTTCGCATCCGTATTGAAAGCCCTTTCGAAAGTCGCGCCTACGGCTGAAAAATGGTGTCGGTCACACCATCTTCTGCTGCGTTACTCCGCCATCTGCGGCTCCTTAGCAGCACCTTACCTTTGCAAGCAAAAATAATTGACAGACAACAAATATCGGAATAATTGTGTCAAAAATTTGTAGTTACTGGCGACTGACTGCAAGCTGTTCCCAATACTAAACACACTCATAGCCAATGCATTTAAAATAGCAGGGGTAATTTTAGATCCCCCCCTCCGAAAAACCAACCATCTGCCTTGACATTCCTTCCTTCCTTCCACCACAGAGAGCTCTTTGTCTTCGGGAATCAGGAAACAGGTCTCTGCAGTTCCCCTGTTCCATGTTTGCTTTCTTCTGAGAACCTATTCAACACCTCGATCGTTTAAATTTATACGGCATTGTAGGCATCCAAGGCCGGCAGCAGATAGCGCCGCTCCAGCTTATCCTGCAAGCCGGCTGCTATGTGGGAGAGTCGCGCTGCGGGTTCAGGGTTCGCCCCTCCTGCAGATCTGCGGAAGGGGGGTTGGGCGAGCCGCTGCCTGAGTGTTGGCGGCAACCCCGAACCGCAGAAGCTAAAGTTGCTGAGAGGAAATCCCACACAACATTTTCAGATTTAAGGCGGATCCCGGCTTTTGATCATATACCAAAGTGAGAATTTGCTCAATTGTTTTATGTCATTTATACACAGGTTAACTAATTTGACCATCTCATTAAAACACAGCCCCCTCAAAGTCCTATCCAATTAAACGTTCATAACCTGTTAAAATTGGATTATGGAATTTATAATATGCCTGGTACTGGTAATGTTGTAGTGTGTTGGGTACCTCGAAGGATGATATGGCCAAACGCAGTGTGCAAGACAAGTAACTGCTGTTTTGATGAATTCATCTGCTTTGCCAGAAATGGTTGGTCTGAAGTTCCATTAAGACATGGGTTTAAAAAAAAATCAGTTAAAAAATAGTTGTGCAAATAGGCATGGGACTTAAATAAACAACCCCAAAACAAACAGCAGGACTGAGAAGTATACAAAGTCTCCACGAGCTGCAGGTCAGCATGAATCAGCACGTGTCCGCAGATGCTGCAGACAGTGGAGCGCCTGCCACTCGCCTCTGAGAGCGACATTAGCAAACACCTCCGTTCATCTTACGTCGCTCCATCCTGTCCTTTGGAGAGCCGGCCGTTTGCCTTTGTCCCCATGCAAATCACCTTGAGGCCCGGCATGAATGACTGTTGTTTAAAGAGACCGCAGTGGCAGCAGGCTGATCCAGATTGCACCTTCGTTATCCTCGTGTTTTGATTCAGCTGCCTGACGTCTACAAGCGAACCTTTGACACCGGTTATGCACCTTTGTAGGAACTCACAGGAAGTGTGCTTAAATAACTGCTATTTTATCCCGAGCCCATTCAGGTCCAGTGCTCTGGGCTAAAACTGACTCCTAGACACGAAGGCCTACTGAACTTGTGCATACAAGTTCACATACTCAACTATCATGTTCCCTGTTGCCTCCCATTTCCTTCCTATTTATTTTATCTTTTATTGTTTTTAATTAAAGGCTGCCTGCAGCTTGGAACACCATCATGTCAAGTCCAAGGCTGACTTGAATGAATGCAATAAAATGCAGCCATATATGTAAACATTAAGTGGGGTGACTGACAGATAGGTGGCTTAAGTTAATGATCTGCAGGTTATTAAAGTATTATTAATGCCGCAGACCAGATGCAGAGAAACGACTTTCTTTCAAAATACAAGCAGAAAATACTCTGGCTTTTTCTACCCGTGTCAGTTAAAGTAATTAGTACCATATTACTTAATTCAGACAGTCCTTTCCATTGTTAACCAATTTAACACACATTTTACATTAGCAACAGAGATGAGTACAATATCAGTGTCTTACTGATTATCCCATCTATAGCCTTAGAGTGACACCCCTTTAACACTGAGACACAAAACACAATTATTTAAACATTGTTCCCTTTTGAGCTTGTCATGAGTCTTTAGAAATTACAAAACAATGTTTCTACAAGTCAGGAAACGGTGGCACAGCTATGATTTTCTCTCCGTACAACATGACATATTCAGAAAAATGCACTGTAGGTAATGCATGAATGTTGTCAAACCTGAGGCTGGGGACTCCCCTTTTTCTCTAGTCAACGTACTTAACTAGTGAAATCCCTTGGTGTGCCAACCACAAAACGATTAAATGATACAGTATATCAGTGTCGCCGAGCATAAGGTGTGTTGACATAGTTTAAGCCCATATGGTGTAAAATAATGCCTTGTTTATGACAGACAGTACCTGCTTTGAAAGCTGTAAGCAGTTCATTCTAGACAGACAACGTACATATTTCTCTCACGCCTGCCTCCCTTTGTTTTGATGACTCACCTCCTGCAGGTCAGTGCAGACCTTGGTTCTATCATGCTGACTGGAGTCCAGCCCCCGTGGGGGGACTGACTGCAGAGCGGCTCCCTGCCAGCCGGAGCAGACCCCCCGCCGGAGCCCTTTAAGAGCTGTAATTTAAAAGCTATAAAACAGGAGTGCTTGTGGAGAGTGCATCGTGGGCCAGTCTCTGAGGGGAGGGGGCGGGCATTTTCCATCAGCGAAAGTGGACACAGTTTGAAGGCTGTGGTTTTGCTTGTGATGGCCCATGGGGAGGATGATGAGGAGGAAGGGTGGCTGGATGGGAGGAGTGATGTCTGAGTGTTCTACAGTTGCCAGCATCCCACCGGAGCATTCTAGATATTACCTCCAGCACTAAAATTTTATCTGCGACAGACATTGTTGAGCTGTCGGAGGGGGACGCTGGAACAATGGTGACCATTGACGGGTCTGTAAAGCCCCTACAGTCGGAAGCCCTATTAGCTCAGCCAGGGAAATGCAGCTAAGGGAAGGTTCACATTCAGGACAGACGCAGCCAGAAGCATGTAAAACGAATCCAGGAGGGACGACATCAGAAAGCCTCCTGATGCTGATCCTCAGCCTCAACTGTCCCACGAGACAGTCAAACCCTCCCTGCTAGGAATACTGCCTTGTATGCTACCTCTACTTATTAATGTTGCTATATTAATACCCTCTGCCTTCACTAAAAGCAGTTGGGGATCTATCCATTACAACCACCCTTAGTCGTCTTTGCAGCTGGGGGAGGATTCTGGGAACAGAAGTGCCCTCAGGCTAATAAGTCCCCCCATACTGACCGACACATTTCTTTAGACCCCTGTGAATCCTGAACTGAGTAATAATTACTGATGAATTCCTAATAAATTAGGAAGTGTGCGTTGGAGTGAGGACTTCTAGCATATGTGTAATGGTCCAAGGTGGGAGTGCTGCGGGTGGGTTAAATAGCAAGCGAACGACCCAAGTGAACATAATTTTTTTAAATCTGACAGTCTTGGTGAGTGGGGAAGGGGCTTAGACTATCAGTAATAGCTTAGGCTATTTATCCACTTACCCCTCTAACATCGAGTCTGATTTGGGGTCAGTGCAAATCTGGGGCAAAAAACAATAAGCTCTATTTTGACGTAAAACGCAAAACGGAGCTAACAGTTATGGGCGTGTTCAAATCCATTACGTTTATTTCGACGGCGGAAAAACCAGACTTTGGACTTTGGCAGAAAAAGGTTGTGTCAACTCTCTTGTTTATTCAGAGGCGTGTTTTGGGCGTAACAAGCAATAAAGCAATCAGAATGGCACCTTTCTTTTAAAAGGCAGCGACACATGATCTACGGCGGATTGCTATTACAATAGCACATTTGCCCGACAAGCCAGGGGTGCGTTTCCCAAAACCATCATTGCCAACTTACGTCGTTCGGACTACGTAAGTACGACGCAGGTGTTTCCAGAAACCACAGTTCGAACTACAGAGGTAACGATACTGCAGACTTACGTAGTACGATGCATCGTTAATGCTAACTTCGTTGTTTGGGAAACGCACCCCAGATTGGTTTTCGGTGGAGTAAACGGACGTGCTAGTGCGCGAAGTGAAAATGGCGAGCACATCATCGAACGGGAGCCGCACGGGTCTACCTAAGCCGTTCGTGGTGAAACAGACGTGGGAAGCATGGAGTGTGGCCTCGTTTCATGCATCATTAGATCACCCGTGCAGTACCGAAAGTGCTATAACGACGTCAGAAGGGGGCAGCTCGCTGCTGAACGAGAGCAGCGGCTGGGAACGGGATTAAATTATGCTTGTATGTTGTAAAGTGATCAAATTAAAGGCAATAGGGCTGTTATTTTTCAACTCTAACAATTTAGATTCCTTACAAGGCAACCCACGATTCAGCTGTTCTGCCAGCTGATCCCTTCTTGCCCGAGCTGCTGCTGACGTGAACTCTTTTGTTGGCATCAGCACATGCAGTTAAGCACCACGCCTTCTAAAGTCCTCTTATGGGTCCTCATTTATGTCCAACAGACATCCATCACGCGTGGCAATGTTACGCAACATACAACAAACAAAAGAATGCCGCGACCGTCTGAGGGTTGCATTGTAATATTCCACCTGACTAATCTAAATATCTGAAACGCATTTTTGCAATCCAAATGTCCTTTCAATTACAGTACGTGCCTAATTCTTATAATGAGCTCAAAAGTTTTTTTATGATAGTTTGTTCTTAATATATATTGTCTTTCTTTTGGTGACGTTTTGAACAGTATGATTACGTACATGAAAGGATTCTATAATAAAACATATAAATAAAATAACAAAAAAATATTAGTGCCATAAGTGCACTAAGAGCGCGTATCTGTCTCAATAACGAGCTGTCGTGCACCTGCACGTTTAGTAATGCACAACTGACTATAGACGAGGTTTTTGTTGGTCGAAAGCACAATGACATTGCACTGCCATAAAATAGCAACGCGATGATAGTGCGCCTGGCCACGCCTCATTTTATAAACACCACTCTTAAGAGCGGAAAGCGGGTGCAAAATCATTTACTATTTTAACGTTATGTGCGCATGGCGGGAAATGGAGCAACGCCCTGGTGCGAAACTAGCAAAACCACTCAGGCTTTGCGCTGGTGGAAAATAGAGCCCAATGAGTGGCAAACTGGGGAATCATATGTGCAGAATGTCTGTGCAGTCCCACCAGGGGGAGGTGTGTGCCTCTCTGTGATCAGAAGGACACTGACAAATCTCATGACTGTCAGAATGATGCCACCATTGGGCAAGACCCCTAACCCCAGTTGCTGCAGAGACACTATCTGCCCCTGGTCTCTGAACCTCAGTGAATGTAGTATAAGGTGTGGCTGCCCAGAGGCCTGTGCAGGCTGGATGAGGAGCATGCCTATGCCACGCTCCAGCTTCTATTTAACACTCATGATATTTAGGAGAATGTCACGAGTTTCAGTCTCATAAGCATCATACCCACTGTGACTCCATATCGCTACCATCCCCTTTAGCTGGAGAGATTTTATCTCAGGATCCAGTTAGACCCATGAGCTCCTAACTGGGAGAGACGGGATTGTTGACCCCCATCACCCTACCCCTGAGAAGAACATTTTCACTTCATGCTGTCACCTGAGAGAATAAGAAGATATCAACAGATATGCAGAGGATCGGCGATGGAGTCACAGCACTGGCTGGATGGGGGAGGGCACTGGCCGCATGCTGGAGAACCCTGCCTGTCTGGGCGACGCAGCTGCCTGTGAGGCTCCGCTGGCCTCACAGGCCCACCTTTCTTTGGCCAAACAACAGCCACAGTGACAGCCGGCCGGGTCACATGACAAGCTGGGCGTGCTCTCCACTGCAGATGTTGTGGGGAAGCAGGAGAGCGGAGGGAGAGTGGAGCGTGGCGGAGTGAGGGGTCACAATGCTGCCTTTGTGTGTCACCATTCTCCAGCAGCTGTATCAGAGCCATAGAAAAAGACCCCATTTGGACGGACAGAAATGAGTGAAAAGTCAATACTTTGGCCCGAAAGAGACAGCCCTCTTTGTGCTATAATGTTTGATGGCTTTTCTTCTAGGTGCCCGAAGCATGTTTAATGTATGTACATGCATTGTACCACGCTCCAGTATCTCACCGAGTCACCCTCATAAATAAAAAGCTAATCATGATTTTAACTCCCGGCTTTTCAAAGAGGACACCACTTTAAAATATACATTTGGCAGAAACTCCCATGACTTTAAGAAAAGAACTTGCATACCAAAAGGGGAACTTAACATTCACAGAGTAGGGGTGAACCGCCCCCATATCCTTTCATCAAAAGATTCCTTTAGTCCTCTAGAAACAATTGTGCTTTACTTCAATGTTTTAAAATGTGCAGATTCCCGCACAGGACGTTGTCGTCTAGGAATTCACAGGGTGTTGAATTTTGCTCTGTTGAAATGAAGCATAAACCAGCGATTCAATCTGGCAAATGAATATCCCCCTTGTCTTGCATTCAGGTGAATGAGATGGAGAGGAGCCCCCCCCCCCTCAGTTAATTGCCGTTTAATTACGATTTTAATTTTTGCATGCCGCCTTTACCATGTTTCATAAGTCGCCGCAGCACACATGAATCCGTGAACAATATGCTGGTGCCGTGACTGTTCTGGCAGACAGTGACCCACCTGCTGTGGCCCCCAGGAAGAACGCGCTCCCACAAAAGTACTGCAAGCCTTGCTGGCTGTCCAGCCGAGTCCCATGATATTATTGTTGATGCAGCTGTAGTGCTGCTCCTTTCGCCACATTTTAAACCATCCAAATGAGCTTTTGCTTGTTTTTTTTTTGCATTTCTTCTTTGCCTGCTATTATTTATCAGCTTAGCAGTGGGGTATTCGTGGTGGTTTCTTTCACTTCTGTCCCACATAAAATCCATTTTTTCAACTGCAACTTCAAAGGCCAAGAGAATCTATGGGGCAGTTCATCTGCTTACAATTCATGACCCCCTCAGACGGTACCCCACCATCAGGCTAGGGGCACAGTGGCACGGCATCACACCATTCAGAGTTAGCCGCTGATACCTCGCCTTTACCAGAACCCAGAGATGTCCCTCTGCATGAAGAAGTGGAAGACTGAAGAAATATGGCAGCTGTGCATCAAGTCTCACTTCTGCAGCCGGATACGTTTCATAATTTTAGTCGACGGCCAAGGACTGGCAAAGAAAAGTGTTATTTTCCAGAAAAAAAGGGGGAAAAAAAACTGTCATTCCTCTACTTGGAAACAAAAGAGAAAATTGCTGTGAGTCAGGTGCAGAGCTGCACACTTGGGAATGAAAGCCACGGGACTGAGGTATTTGAACAAGCTCCAAGGGTGGTCTTGGCTGATTCAACAGATGCTTGAAATTTCTGCAACTGTAACCCAAAGCAGCACTCAGTATGTAATCTGTTTGTATTAGCAATACACATTTCCAAAGGACAAGAGGCCTTGGCTGATGCATTTATCAGTCAGTTTGCCTGTCTATATTAGAGACAGAAGTACTTGTTTAAAATGAACCAATTTCCTTAAGCACTTGATTCTAATCATGGTTTCCACCATGTATGCCAGAGTTCAAAGTCTTTAATATAAGGGTAACAATTAAAGATGTACTTATCCACATGACTGTAAAGACGGCATACAGAGAATACAGTACCGCAAAATCTATTTTACATCCGTTTATGTGGTCACAACTTTATAACTTCCTCTGGTATGTATTTGGAAAAGACCTTGGCAATGTCTGAAAGGTATCTGGGTGGCAGTTAAAGAGGTATGACACCAAAAAAACTTTTTGAGACAAAAAAAAATGAAATTATGAACACATATTTGTGGCCAGTGGTGTTGATGTGGAACAATCCACAGCAGATTTTCAGGCCCTGTCATTCATGGGAATGGGAGCAGCAGTCTCTGAACCACAAGTCCACCACTCCTACATAAGTATGGGTCCTTAAAGCAAGAATGAGACTGACGCAAAAGATAAAATTTAATGCTGGAGCACTGAGAAATCTGTGTCCAAATACAATTCGAGAAAGTAAATGAACATTGTAAATACAAGATTCATAAACAGCAGCTATACTTATGAGCATTCTCTTACCAAATAGGCGATAACTTATTGGACTTGCGGAACTGTATTATTTCTCGATTATAATGTTTACTGAGACCCACTGTTAAGTTAAAACAGTGCTGGGTAAAATCACTTAACGGAATTCACGTAAAATAACAGCGACAGATATCTTAACCAATCCCAGCGTGCCACGTCTGTACGGTCTGTCACGGGACTTTTGAGTGCCGGGATGTAGCAAGGCCTAAGGATGAAAAAGGAAGACACGTTATTTTGTTGTATGGGTCTGTAATGCTGCGTCTTCATACATTCCATTCCTCTCTATCGGTTGTGGGTAGTTGCTGCATCAAACTCCCATTGTTATGGGTCATAATGCCGCTAAAGCTTTGGATCCCGCATAGAGGCACGGCACACATTAAACCGAAGCACACAAGAAGGGGTTTCCTTTGTGAAAAAGCATAAAAACTAATGAGATTTCCGTCTCTGCTCTAATTTCACGTAAATGGTTCAGCGCAATAAGTTAACTGGATCACCGTTTCTGTACCGGGACGTATGTTTTCATAGATGCCCAGAAGGCCAGCAAAGTGCCTTAAATTGGTATGTCATTAGAAAGAAAGACCAGACCAGACACCATTTTGGCGAAAACAAGATGGAATTTAAAAAAAATCCCAACCTTATAGTGATAGTCAGGGGCTCATGAAATTATAGCTATCATTATGGGTGTATAATCAATTCATATAATTTCTCTGTGTTTTTTTCCCTTATTCGTCTTTTTTTAAACACTCAGTCTTTCCCCTCCCACCTCCCGGAGAGGCAGACTTGAATCACGTCATGCTTCCTCTGCGGTCACGTTAAAGGAAAGGTTAACAGATTCGCGACGAGTAACCAGGTTTGTGGGCTCGTGTACCTTCGGTCGCTGAATCTAGATCGGTTTATCCTTTCAAATAACAGGGATGATACTCACACATGGAAAGTCAAACTGATGCCAAATCGGTTGCTAATCGCGTCGGGCGACTGTAACCTTCGCCTTTAATTGTGAATCCAGATTTTTTAAGGGGACAGAAAAATATCGGTTCTCTTGCTCGACGGCGTTGTGTGTAAGAGATACTTTTAAAGATATTTCCTTTTCTTCCTTCCGTGGAATACATTATAGACTGGAGAAGCCAGAAGTAAAAGATTGGTGTTCGGATCTTGTGTTTGTGTTTTTCTTTTGGTAATCGTGTTAAACAAATCAAGTGGACGCAATGTGGGCTGTTTTTGGGGCGGACGGCGGATTTAAAATGAATGATCGGTGGTTTGTTTTGGAGCGGTGTGCTAATTACTGAGCGTACTCTCCTGTTGATAATTTAAAAGTCATTGATCTGCATCTATCATTTTTAAGAAAACCATGGAAATGAAAGGAAATTGCTTTTTAATTGTCGTTGAAAGTTTTGTATTTTTTCTTGGATAATGTTTGTTTTAGTTTTAAAAGTTCACTGAGCACTGATTTGTGTTGCGTCGGAGCTGTTTTTATATCATTTAATATTTTTTCTAGTTTGAAAGGTTGCAAAGAAGTGCGGGATGGTAATGAAAATGGAGCCAGGAAAAGTTAAATCTGCAGCATGGTGTTAAATCGTTCAAATGTGTAAGGCGGTGGGATAAAGTTGTCTTCATCAATCGATGCTTAAAGTCCAGTTTGTAATGACCAAGAGAATGGGGGATGGGCAGTCGGTGGTGATGGGTTGTATTCGCTCTGAGTGTGCCCCCTCCTTTAAATAAAGAAGGCCAAACGCAATGGCCTGAATGTGCAAAGGAGATTACATTTCGGTCGTCTCTCCATCAATTTTCTGTTTAATGTCACCGAGCCCCATTGTGGGAGAAGAAGACGACGCGTCATCCAACCATAAATCTGAGATTATAGAGCCTTGAACAGGCTGCTTGGTCTTGGATGGATTTGCTCTGCTTTCTGGACTAGATGAGTTTTCATAAGGAATAGAAAGATAGCGAAAAAAACATCCAAAAATGTTTCCTGCATGTATTTGGGGAAAACGATTCATCGATTTTAAATCAACCACTGCTACACTACTGCGGCTTCGCCGTTTTTGAGTGGATCTGTAATCGAATGAAAAGGAACCTGTGAAGATTTTCTTCTCTTTCCAGAGTGTTTGCATTTTTGTCCGTGTATTTTCTTGTTTATATCCAAATTCTTAGTAGGCCTATATATTTTTGGTCTCCTTCAGGGGCTGGCGTATGTATATATATAGGTAGGTACTTTACGTTTTCCGCATTCAAATTTACCATTGAAAATGCATAACCACTATATAAAAGCATTATTATAAGGAGACGTGTATTTTCATTGTTAAATAGAAATTAATTTACACAATTTGTATTTAATAAAAAAGACGCATTAAAAACTCGGTCATCTTTGGCCGGTTAAATTTTGAATTTAAATTGATATTTTTAAACATACTGCTATCGTAGTTTTTAAAAAGTAATTACGGAATGGGATTCTGCCGATTGTGGTATTTTGGAGGCTTCATTTTTAACTTCCATGCACCCGTTATTTGGACAATTAATAGACCATCACTTAAAGCTTAAAGCGCAAAAGTTCAGTCCAGATAATGGAAATACGCGTTTTACTAAACAAAATTCATTAGCTTAATTTAGCTTCTTGATTACTTTTCGGGAAAAGAGACGTTGGAAACCAATTCCCAGCAGTCAGACGACTGCACACATGTAGCAAAAAAAAAAACGTTTTGTGTGAAGCTAATGAACTTCAGATATAAGCATCAGTTTCTTCCACATTACCAGTTTATATATATATATATATATATATATATATATATATATATATATATGTGTGTATACATATATATGTATATATATATATATATATGTGTGTATACATATATATGTATATATATATATATAATATTTACATACACATATGGCTGCTACATTTTATATAGATT
>JAODJW010000045.1:8121035-8135935 GCA_026777045.1 Hyperopisus bebe
ATATATATATATATATATATATATATATATATATATGTGTGTGTGTAAATTTAGGCCTACTTAAAAATCACCATAGTAGTTTGTTTTGACCAAACAATGTTTATCCACAAATAAATGAAATCTGGCATGATTGTGTAATTTAAATATGGTAATCGGAGGGATTGTCCAGGTAAAACAATGGGGGACGTTACTATGAAAGGTTAGGGTTTCTGTCGAACGTTTCTAATTTTTTTGGACCGTCGTAGTAACATTCAACTGTTTATTATTTCAATCTAAGTTGGGAAACACGATTTTGAATGTAGACCAAGTAATATTTTAGTATATAGGCTATTTGTGTAAATGTAGAAATGGATGTAGATACACGGTAGGCCAACCCCTTGTGTTATTCATACTTTACTCTATATATGAAGGCCACTAGGTCACAAGGTCAGTTCGTGTCAGCGCACAAATCTCATCTCTATGGTAAGACAACTAACTGTGTTCAGCAATTGAATTACCAAATGTTTATTTTATTGTTAAAATCTCTTTTTTAGCTAAACTTATCTGCGTGAACGTAAAATTAACAATGCCGTGCGGTGCTACCAGGTTCAACTGTATTTTAGGTATTAATCCGGATCTACTATTAAACGACGTGCCCTTCAAATGTGGATATCGAGTTCTCACCCACATAGGATGATTTAAAGAGAGATGGAAAACACTACATATTGCGATCAAACGTCAGATACAACCGCACTCATTCTACGCGATATTAACAGACTTTATTTTTATTTTCGTGATATTCTATATTTAGTTTGGTTTGGTTTATTTGCGTTTAATATATTTTTCTACGATCTATAAAAATGTTTTGCATATGGAACCAACAAGTTCCTGAATAGGTCATTCCCGTCACCGCCGCTGTAGGCCTGCACTAGTAGAAAAGTAGTCATCGTTTATTTCGAAGGAGTATTACAGCATTGCAGGTCTTGCATGCAGCGCACGAGGTTACTGTGTATAGATTTAAATTGCAATGTAACAGAAGCACCAGTAATTAAAATGTTACTTTTCTGTAAAACTGACTCATCGCTAGAATTGAAATTAGGATCACGTGCAAGCCAGTTCCGCTTTACTGTGTATGTGTTAAATTCATCATGGATTAGGCAAAGGAATCTATTATAAATACATTTTAATATAAATGTAACTACTTAAAACTGAATTATATTTTACAAGAAAGACATTTTTATCAGTGATACGCTAATCTTTAAACCCTCTTCTAGTTTGGCCAATATGTTGCATTATGTAACGCTTGCCTTCCAAAACCCTAGCATTAGGATACGTAAAACTCTCATTATCCTGGAGTTGACGTTGGTATTGTATTTTGTGTCTTTAGTAACTTGTTTTCCCTAGTGACAACGCAACTCACAATTCAGATCATAATTCAGTTTAGAAATGCATAAATTCTAAAATGTTCGTGTTATTGCTTCTATTAATGCAATGCATATTTAAGTAATATCTTTTCAATCACGATCACAGCAATATAGGTCGTCTTGGAAGCTTAGTGCACAATTTGAATCAAAACGCAATATATTTGAAACGATTTCTTGAAAAATCAAAAAAAAAATAATGGAGATTTGTTTAATTGAATCATAGCTTATAACTCATGCATTTAATAACTTTAAATCCAATGTACTTGTGCGTATTTGTTATATTTTGAAAAGTCTTATTGACAGGTATACATGAATAATTGAGATTATTTTCACTGAACTCACATGCACATCGAACGGAAATTTGACTGCATAGATCTTTAATTATGTTAAATAAATATGGCTACAGGACATAGCCTGATGTGGCGTTTCATACACTCGGAGGACGCATTGCTTTACATGTTGCAAAGGATATATAACCAAGTTACAATCAGATAAGTAATGCATCTTTTAAAAAAGGAAACCTGCAATGAGGTTTGATTGAAATAAGTCACTCTGTTATATATAAATAATACATGTTTATGAAATGGGAAGGCTACCCAAACACCATACTGCATAATATAGCCTGTTTCGTTATGCACGCCCACATCCATTTTTTCCGTTACGTTTTGCGTGTTTCGTGACGTGTGTTGTTTAGTGCACAGACAACGTTGATCTTATTTACGAGAGCATAGGCCTGTGCAAAAATCCGGTAGCTTAATTGTTTTTTTCTGCTGAAAACAACACTATCTCGAAGTCAAATATCACAGTTTAAAGATCTCCATTGGCCTTTAGGTAACATTGTAGAATAGCTGACCTAGCCTACTAGGCCCTTATGCATTGAGGCGGTCATCATCAGTTAGCGATCATGAAATATATGTCGAGCGGCATAGGGATGGTGGCGCTATGGTTTTCATAATATAGGACTAATATGAGCGTTGTCGCTTAACTGTAAGACTAAGATTTTCCTAAATAAATGTGTCATGGTTTATATGCAGGTGCAGACCTTACAGATTCATATCGTGTATTTTTGTGTGTATGTATGTGTGTATGTATGTGTTTACAAACGACATCTGAATTGCAGTCAGAAACAAATATATAGCTGCTCGTTGCTTTTGTAAGGGAACAATTCCTGTTAGAACATGACCACATTATGCAAAGACCAGCGTTTATAGCACGCACTGAACTATCAAAAACCGCTAACTCAATAAACCAGCTCACGTCCGTCTCGAACAAATTGCAAATCGTGGTCGTTAGATTACGCTACTCTTAATGGGTTGTAAATTACCATGTTGTGACATTAACGGAAATGATGGCCATTGTTTTGACTTTCATTTCGGACCTGGTGAAGATAGAACTGGAATATGACAGCCTGGTGTCATCTCTTGTATTCCATAATTTTTCTGTAAAGCTATGAAACAAATTTCTAACAAGTATTTAGCTATTTCTCCATTAGTTAAAAACCAAATAGTTATAGGCCTATTGATCAACTAACGTGTCTACAATCCTGCATAAACTGTGAAACCTGAGACCTCAAGGTTGCATCAAATATATATGTTAATGTATCATATTACCATTATGCATATAAACGATTATGTGGGGGTGAGGGAATTGGGGATATGTATATTTTTTTAATTGAAATTCTTGTTTACTTAGTACAATGACCGATTATGATCGTGCTTTAGACGTGTTGGTGATGACTGTGGTGGTCACATTTCGCTTTTTGTCCTTCTGGTCAGCAGTGTTCTCGGCGTCAGAAAGGCCGTTGTTGGCCTTCATCTATACCGAAAATGAGATGTCTCCAGCATTGCACATTTTCTTAAATTAACCTAAATATCCAAAAGGGTCGATCATACTGTACCCTTCCACCGCCCAGCTGGTGACAAACGCTCTCTTCCGGTTGCTGCGTGTGCATGGAAAATAGACGGGAAGCTCCATCTTGTAATGCTTCATTTAACCGGGACAATCTTCTTCGCGGGACTGGTCTGCTTCAGGAGCAATCAGACACTCCACATTAATTACTTCGGCGTTTCCTCACAGAGCACCTACCCAGCGCTGTGGTTCCTGCCATTTTTCTGAACTACGCATGCACTCGTCATTCACACGGTAGTTCAGCGTCCCGTAATATACTTAAGCTGATACAACCAATGGATGGATGGATAGATAGATAATGGATTAAAATCGGCCATCCTGACTAAGCACATGCGTCAATAAATTTTTTCTTGACTCAGGATACATATAGGTCTTACACGCCAAATCTATATGAACATTTTGGAGAATGTTAATGAGCAAAGTATCAACTAAATACTACAGTCGTAACATAGGTGAACGACGGCCGAATTTTCTATCAGCGGCCTATATATACTATTAAGCACTAGGCTGAATAATTTAATAACCTCGGTGTAAAACATTAAGTTGAAGTTTTATTTTTATACACCCACGTCTCTAGCTGTTAAATCTACAGCGAGATCACAAAAAACAAGGAGAAATTCAATGCCCCTTTACCAGCAATGGTTTGGGGTGTAGAAAATGCGTGTGGGCGGCGGGTGCTGGCGCTGGAGCGAGGGGCCATGGGTCGCCACCTAGTCAAAACACACATCTGTGTGAATATTACAATGAGCCCTTACATTTAGCCAAGTGGCATTGCGCGCTGGAAAAGGTGAGTTCTGAATATACTATGTCAAAGACCATGTTACTAGCTACTCATTCAAGTGCCTCCTATTACCGTTTTTTTTTTTAAGAAAAAAAAAAACTAAGCTCCGAGTCAGGACTGTTATAGTAGAATATTTAGAAAGTGCTCATATTGTAAATACGCAGGCAGATATGGATCACCTACATATAGTTAATGTTATTTAATCTTTCTAAAATATCACTCGTTAAGCCACGGAGGCCTATTTAATAGTTTAATTCTGTAATTTGATAATGAGATTGGTAATAAAATCTAAACAATGTATTAATAATATGAAAGATAATAACTGTAGAAAACAAAGGCAACTATTTTGTCATCACCTAAAAATTACAATGAATACAGCAGGTTTGTGAAATTACCGTTCTTAATTTTAGTTTTTTATTCTTCAAGGTGGACGCCACATTTCATTCGATGTAATCTGGATCATGAACTGCACGACAATAATAGAAGTTACATTGTCATCAGCGTTAAGATGATCGACACTTATTTTTACGTTGGGAAATTTTAACTCATTTGATTCTGATATTAAGCAATATAGATTTACAAAAAAGTCAACAAGAACACGGAACCTCAAAACTTCTGCAAAATGACCAATGCTTGTGAGATCCTGTTCGTTTGTCTTCTTGAAGAGCCCTACGTTTTTCATTTGGCGGCGCTTCAGATCCTACCATTCCATTTTTTTCTCCTCAAACATTATCATAGACAACTCTAAATCGTCGTTCTGGCTATAGCCATCTTTCATGCAAATTACGGAATTTCACCCTACAACACTAACTGCTACGCTGTTATTGCGTCGAATCAGGACAGGATATTTTAATACATTTTTTATCCGATTTCTTTTGATTCACTATTGACTCTCCAATGGATATAGGGCCAGCGAGGTCTGCCCGAGGGAAGCCTTGAAACAGTCTCTCCTTATCTCCTTTCATCATTCCATTCTGGGCTGCCTTGAAACCACAGGGCCAGTAATTGCTTTCTTCAGACAGCCCAGTGCGGACTGGCCAGCAGCCAATCAGAGGCTTGTTTATGCTTTCTGATTGACAACATGTTGGCAGCACGAAAACCAATCGCAACCTACAGAGACAATAAGTTTTTAACACCAATGGCTATATATTATACATACACTTAATTTTAATAATACAAATAAATGATTAAAGTACCCATTAAAACAATGTTCATAACTTGCTAGTATTTCTCATTTTAAATCTTAAACCCATGTGCGTATAACATTTGGTAGAATTATTACATACTGCTTATCTTTTGCAGTTTGCGATACTGAAAAGGAAAACCCAGTTTTATTAAAGCCCTCCAGGACCACAGCTGGCAGATTTTAATGTGTTGTGCACTTCCGTTAAAATGGTATAGTGGTTGCCATGCTGACGTTCCGGTCCAGTGGTTAGAACATCAGGACACACTGGAAGTAATAGTTATTGAAGTAACACCGCTCTGTATCCGTTGTGGCTGTAATCTTGATTATTTTGTTTCAGTACTTTAAATGGTATGTCCAAAACTTAATATAGGTCTAAACAAATGTTACTGACGACGAAATACTAAAGTTAATTCTTATCGTACTGTTTAGCAAAAAGCAGATCAAAACAATAAAGTTCTAAATAATTCCTACAGAAAATGCAATTTGTTGCATTTCCCTTACGAATTACGCATGACAGGAGTTATGCTTCATAGATCAATGAGGGAACTTGAATTAGGCGCCCGCCGTTTTGTTTAGGTCTTCTAGTAGCTCTGCCATTGGTCGAGCGCATCCACCAATGGCGGAGTCCGTATGTCCCCGGGCTAAGTACACGAGCACATTAACATGCGGGTATCCGGCCAATGGGCGAGCGTGTTTACCCTCCCTAGGTTCGGAGGCACGAGCTGAACGAGGCGCTGAGAAAGCTGTTTGGAGGTTCGAATTTCGATTCACTAGACAAGGAGCCAGAAGTTCGGCGTAGCCTATCTAAACAGCTACCACGTCAATAATGTAACCATTTCCACCAGCAACTTTTAAACTATTTTTTGTTCATGACCATTTCAATTATTTATTGTTATTCGAGGAATAACTTACCAGTAAGTAATCTATTTATTTTATTTTTCTTGCAAATATACGTTATACTAATTTTGTATTATTTTACTCGAGAGCCTGGTATTGATTATAAAATTGTAAAATTTAAAATCCTGTTCTAAGCTCAATAAATCTCACACAAAGCCGCTCTATTTTACACTATGAAATACTCATGGAATCGCTGGAATCCAATTTCCTCGTGCGCGTTTGTACCTTCATTTTTGTGCAAATATATTTTGCTGCTCTCGCACAGTAGTATAATTTGTAACATGATTAAAATACGTTATTCGGATGATTTCGCACACAATTTTATCACGGAATAGATTGGATTAAAAATAACACTCTACAGCGACGGCAGCTTTTTTTTGTAAAGATTTATTGGCTGAAGCAAGCAAGACGAAATCGATTTACAAATTAGAACACAGCGCGTTTTAATATAAAGGACGCTTCATTGTAGTTAATAGCCTCGTTTCGCTGTATCATTGTTTTGTTCAAAAATATAGCCTATATTATAAATATTTTACTGTGATAATTTATTGTAAGGTCAATGGATTACTTCTTCATATAAAGGATTTTTGGCTTTGATTGAAACTGAATGTCGTTCGTCTTGCTTAGAGCAGTGTGTTTATGATCGTACCCCAGCCACGGCGTAGTCTCTTCGGTCGTTCTAGGTGCGGTGGTCGTTTCGCACTCGGCCTGATCAATTCAAAACAGTATCTCTAATAATCGCCCAGTGTTTAAATCCAACCACACTTTTAACCGAAAAAATGCATTCGCATTGTGTATGTTGCAGCCTTAAATTCAGAATCGGACACATTATTCATAATTCAATCCAGACGTTGCTTTGTTTCGACAGACGCTAGTATTTCTATAGTCATACGAAGCCTAGGCTATCGACATACACAATGCTTGACGTTTTTTCTGAATTAAACACAGTAGATAACATAGTTAGATATTTATAAAAATGTTATTAGTTAAATTTTAATATAGTACCTGCGATAATGGTCCCTTATTTTCACGCGTTTTTCCATTATGAAGGACTCTGAAGACTGATTAAGCAATGTGGAGACAATGACAGCTTGAGTAGTTACCAATGAAGTTAAATTACGAGTGCATTTTAAAATCATAGGCGTTTACTTCCACTTCTTACTTTTCCTACTTTATGCAGTTAACCGAGGTAGTGTAAGAACATATAAACAGAAATATAAGTATCTTTATTTTATAAAGTAAGGAAGGCGGTGCTTGCTTTATATCAAAATGATACGCTGGTGTGATTTTCATTATATAACTCAAACTGGGAACGTATTATCGAGTTGTCTGAAATACATTTTTTTTAATCATAGGCCTATTCAACCTAAGTACTATTTCATATGAAAGACACTAATCACGCACTTATTTAGTTTTAACTACAACGGCTCCTCTTGCATCCAAAGGAACATTTCAACTGTACTAAGATCTTAAGCTTATTGCGATTAAATTATACGGTGGTGTATGACCTATGGCTTGTAAATGGATTTACAATTAACTCCTAGATTCTTATGCTATATATTTCTATTAGTTGCTATATAGGCCTAATGTACTACCGAAGCTGACCTCTAAACACATACCTCATTTACAAATGAATCATTGTGTTCATTTATTGAGTACAACCTTCGGGATCTAGTCTGTTGTTTTGTACGCCCAGAATTCAGCATCGGAATAAAATGTCTTGTACACAATCGAAAACATAAACACATTCGAATATGCTTGCAGAAACAACGACTCTTCATCAACTAATATTTAGTTGTCAAAACGCAAAGACATAAATGTATGTTGGCATCTACAGTTCCGTTAAAGGTCATCTCTGTCCTCTAATGACAAAGGAATCTTACCTCCCGGAGACGAGCCTAATTAAAGAACACCCTGAATCTGAATTTAGATTGTCACCCTGGTAAATCCGTTTTATACTGTAAATCATTAATTCCAGTTTGCCAGAACTGGTTAATGAATAAGAACACCTCGAATGATGTGACTAGGGAAGGTACGTTGTATTATAAATAACCACTCAACGACAGAGAAAATGCATCCATAAATGCATTGTAACTTATCTTGTATCTGAATTTCAATATAAAACAAGTTGGGTGAAGCGACCTGCTACATCATAAAAACCAATTCAGTCTTATTAAAGTAAAATGGTATTTTTATTTAAAATAAAATACAACGCGGGATGTTGTAAAGCCGAAATGTATCAATAAAAAGGTGCGATTTGGTTTCCACTCCGGTCGATAGATGTTCGAAAGGCTCTCATCTTCTGAAAGCATAACCTTAAGACATGCAGGCGGCTAGATTTTACTATATGAAAGTGTGCACGTTTTAACGACGACGGTCGTCAAATATGTCCTTTAAAAATCTCAGTAGTTGCTGACTTGTTTTGTTGCGGCGTTTACATTTAGCCTCAATAACGTCCACTACAAATGGTGAACGTTTGTGTCTCCGTGCAATAAGACTTGTTCAATAGTTACAGTTATCCGGACGCTTAACCAATTGTTATAGATAACAGTACTGAAGTACACCGCGTCGTAGGTCATTTTAAAGCACAGTTTATTCACTGTACAGAATTCATCATTAGATGTTTTGCATAATGTTTTCCAGCGCTGTTTGTTATATTCAGCAGCCACTGTGTTTCTCTCTTACAGGAAAGACAATGGTCGGAAGCTACTTTTAAGCTACAGGAGCCACCGATATGTTGACTGCAATACCTAGAAGAAGTCCCACAAAGGAATTATATTATTTGGGCTGCTTTCGATGTCCTGGGGATCCCCACTGGGTTTCGGATTAATCACATTTCAACAAAATGGAAGGCCGGGATTTCGGCCCACCACCCCACCTCCTGTCTGAGCGGGGTGCCTTGGTCCACCGCGCCGCCTCTAGGATTGCTTCTACCGGCCACGCGTCTGTACAACATCGCGGACACTTCCAGACAGGAAAATACTATTCGTCCCACCTCCCAATGGCACCACATTCAGGTTTGTTCGGCGTCACGTTTAGCGTTTTAAGGGCAGAAATTATAATAGATTTAATAGATTCAAGCAGAATTTCGCTTTTTTGAGTCGCTGGCGTTGTGCTTCAGTGGGTTTCTATGTGTTTTTTTAAGGGTGACCCCGGGGATTTATCCCCAAACAATCATTTATACAGAAAGGAAATTAGTGCGACGGCATGACAATTTTGAAAATTAGAAATTACCGAGGGCCCCTGCTTTACGTAGTTTTTAGTAGTTAGCTTAATATTTACTTTTTTTGAACAGTTTAATGTACCTCCAGGTGTTTTAAGTGTCGAATGACCCTGGAAAAACTGTCAGTTTTTATGAAGCGAATTCCTGAAATCAGAATCCACATGCACGACGCATATATTGCGTGTGTTATTTCTAAGCAGGCAAGAAGCCTGCGATTTATCCTGAAATTCTTGTCGCTTGTCTATTTATTACGATGGTTCGCCGCTATCAGGATATTTGTAAAATGTTCTCATTAGGCTCCTAATATAAATGTTTTACTGTTACCCGGCATTATTCCTCGGCGTTTTTATTTTATGCTTCCTATGCTTTCGTTGCCTTTTGGTGATTATTGTAACCCGTGTGTACATTAGATAGTGGTGTTTGCTGTCGCACGCCGATCGAAACGCTTGGTGCTTGGCGCTTGGTCCACGGCGGGACTGCTAGGTCCAGGCCCGGATCTGGTACATTCTAGGCGTCTGCGGTTCCGCCGTAAAGATCGCCTCGGTAGATGCTTAAGCATTGAGCCGCTAAGCAGGGAAACAGCTTTGTGTGTTGAGTCTTATTCTAATGTTAGTTTGCACGGAGACCAGTGTTAATTATGTAATCAGTGCAAACGTATTTTATGTGTTGTTGTGTACTCAAATTATAACTATGTAACATTCTTATTTTGTTAGTTATACGACAGGTACCCTATACATGTATGTATATGTGCGTTAAATATTATAGGACGTGTATTTATTAGCTTGTATGGAGGGTATCCAAATATTCGAAATTGAGAAAGAAATACACGACATTGGGAAATAAAAAACATTGAACTATATAATGGTTTGAATGTGAAATACAGAAGCATGTGTTGTGATCGCCGTTGTTTTGACGAACAGCACAATTTATGTGCGTGTCAAAGTAACGATTGACAAATTTGGACGATAAGTACGGAGTTTGAAATTTTATGAAAATCTGTGTGTGATTAGAGAAAAATTACTTTATTGCCAGCTAAACGGCACATTGAACTGCTTTGTGGCTCGTCTTCTGCTTGGTTACAATGTCATGAAATGTATTATTAATCTGTATTATGAAATCTATGGACTCTGACGTTGGTCAATTATGGTTAACAATATAACAGAATGATGAAAAACAGATTTGGTAAAAAAAAATGCTCGGTTTAGTCAACTTGCTACTTGCAAAATCACTACGAACAAATTTAGATAAATATTTTTAACGCTGATAATCGGCTTTGTGGCATCAGTTCACGTATGGCACCAATTGAAAAAATGTGTAGTTAAAAAAATAATAAAGAGTGCAGTAAAACGGGGAAACGTAATTGTTGTTGAATACGACTGCTGTTGCTGTTGAAGGTGTGCCATCGCTTGGCTCTACAGAGCGATACGCTCGCTTTTAATGGCCAAGGAGCTGTCAGTCTGCCGTGTCTGGCTTCCCGGGACCTGAAATGAGAGAGCGGTACGCGTGGGTCGTGCCGCGGCCGGAGGGAGGGAGCATGTCAGATGACGGGGCCGCTGGAGAGGGACGCCGGCGGGAAGGATGGATCGGGTGGGTGCTGAGACTAAGAAGATCGTCGAGTCTTTTGCTTTCTTTACGCTTTGTAAAATAGAAAAAAACGACCCGACAAAAGTGGGAATAGAAGGCACTCGGCATGCGTTTATTACTTTGTTGACCGTACGATTGCTATCTTGACAGGTTAATGGCTTAAACGACTGAATCTGTGTGATTTGTTTTTTTCCCTTTTTCCCTAGGACTCAAAAATGCAGGCTTAGAGTCTCGTTTTGCTTCTAAGTGGCACAGATCGCCTGCAGGATTAGGTCAGTTTTAATGTGGCTGCTTTTCACAAGGGGTCCATCCCATTGTTTTGCTTCTGTTGTTCACCTTGGCCTACATTAGCAGAGCTCCGGCATAGGTCGCTTTTATCCGCTGCGTTACATGCTGGGGGCCGGGAAGGGAGGACTGGGGGCTGAGGTGCTCCGGTGTTGCGTGGGATGAGCCGGACTTGTTGCAAGGGTGTTGGCGCTGAAACACGGTATGAGGTGCTAGGGGCACTAGGTACTAGGTATCATAGTTTCTACAGAAAATACCTAAAAGAGGCCAAGATGGGGCTGATTTGGTGCCAGGTCAGTATATTACAATAAATCAGTAAAAACTAAATTAAACCTTTTTAAAATAAGTTTGTTGGAGGACAGTGTTGAATTCAGTGTGGTTCTCTTGCCTGTAATTTGTGTGTGTGTGTGTGTGGGTGCAGAGGACATTTTAGACCTGAAGATCTGGGAATAGTGAGCTCCTTCGGGTTCCTCTCTTTGACTTTCTGAATCCTGGGAAGAACGAGGAGAAAAGTTCAAAAAGAGCTCTGAGAAGTTTAATCAGGTCACTGAAAGTCTGAGGTCAGGAAATGTGGGGCTGGAGCACCTTTCGCAGCATTGTCCTGTAAGTAGGAACCCCATGTAGGTCTCCTGCTGCTTGGCGACCGTGGGGTGGGAAGACCTCCTCGCCACATCCTGGCGTACGGCAGCACGCTTCGCACTCTGGCAGATGCTGGGTCGCTCCTGGGGCACAGGTGGTAGTGGGGAGGGGGGGAATGCTCCGCCCCACTCTACTTTGCTTCGGGTTTCCTCCCAAATGTTGGGGCCGCGTTTCCCCTCTGCCAAGTGGAACTGGGTCGTCCGAGGTTCTGCAGCGGAAACCGAATTTTAACGGCACATTTAGGTCGTATGTCGTTTCCCTCGTGCTGTGCGCGGCGTGTCAAAGCAGCCACAAGAAGGCCACAATGTGCGCGCACACGTGAAACCGACACGTTTGTGGTGCCACACGGTCAGGACAACCTGCTGGTTTTTTGAGTTGAACGCAGGCGCTTTATCGTCTCCTCCCCCCCTCCAAAGCAGCCCTGACAGGTGAGGAAGCATCAGTTGGCTCTGAGCTCCTGCATCACACTTATCATCAGTTACATCGGGAATTGTGCCTGTGATCTGCCATCCGCACATCCTTTTGGACATGTCACCTTCCAAGGCAGATAAATAGCAGTCATAGTTAATTGAGCAGTTTGTGGTTAAGGACAAACTGGTTTGTTAATGATTTTAAATAGCAAGGGGGGGAGGGGGGCTTTGTAGATTTAGCCCCCGGACTGCATCCTCCTGAGTAAGTCCTGCTGTCACTGGCTGCTCAGTTTGGGTCGTGTCTCTTGGCTCGCCAGTGTTTCCCGGGCAGTACTCTCCTCGTCTCTTCCAGCCCCTGTTCGTTTTGCAACCCCCCATCGTGTCACGTTCTTATTTCTTTCTGTCCCCTGGCCTCCCCTCACCTTGTTTTGGCCCCCTTCTGGCTGACATGCTCGTCCCGGGAAGTGGGGCGGGGTCATGTGTACAGAAGTTTTCTGCAGGTTTTACACCTTGACCCAGCCGTGTATTTTACTGAAGATTTTTTAGTGTAACAGCAGCAGGACCCCCATGAGACAGACCTCAAACCCCACAGCCTCACACGTTTATCCATCCAACCATCCGCCTGTTCCTCCATCCATTGATGCATCCAGCTCTCAACCCATCCATGCATATTTTCTTCTTAGCCACTTTGTGGGTTTTTGTATTAAGTGTGAAATAAAATGTGCAAAAAAAAAACAAAATAAGTAGGGAGTGGGGGGCGGTGGTGGGGCTGGCCTGGGGGGAGGAGGGGTGTGCAGTATGGCCCATGTTGTCCCTGGGGCAGGTGCTATGCCCCCCTTGCAGTCTACAGCAGACCTGCCTTTTGCCACAGCTCTGCAAGCCCCCCCCACCTCCTTGTTGGAGGCATGTTCCTGAACACCGTTTTCCCTGCCACGTTTCCACCAACACTGTCGGTGCTGGTGCTGGTGCCGGTGCCAGAGCCGGCTGGTTCTTGCTCGGTGGCTTTTGAGAACCTGCCCACATTTCCACTGGTTTCAAAAAAGAATGGAACAGAGATGTTACGTAAGCAGAAGTGAAAGTAAAGCAAAGGTTAATGTGTATTTCATTTTTGGATTTATTGTTTATAATTTTTTGGGTTTATTTTTTTTACGTTTTTATAAGCTACTGAACCAGAAAAAAAATGTTTTCAGAGTATGACGCATTATCTCTCCATTGCCTGTATCCACATAAAGGCTTCCTTGTCTGTGTGTGTAAGTCAATTTATTTTTGCTATATTACTGTTGTCCTTTTAAGGATTGCACAATAAAATGGCTACAAACTTAACTTTGCAGTCCGCCTCATGATCTCTTTGGCGTAATATTTTATGTTTTCGACCTGTGACATGTTTGTAATTTATTATTAAATCCATCTTTTGTTTTCTACAGAATAAGTAATTTAACGTTGCATCATTTATTTGAATTATGCAAATGTTTTAGTGCAAGTTATTTTATGAAAAATTCCTATTTTCAGCAAATACAATCCATACCATTTTAAGTTTTTTTTTTACAACATTTTGTCTCCATAAAGGCTCCCTGTCTCGCTCGCGGTTTTACTGCTGTCCTTTTGAGAATCGTGCAATAAGAGTGCCACATGATCTCTTCGAATGCCAGAATATTTTATTTTTTTGACTTGTGACATATTTATTCTTTATTATTAAATCGGGCCAGCAGAATGATCTTTTGTTTTCCACAGAATAAAAAAATTGATGTAATGTTTTTCTGCTAGTAAGCTGGGAAATTGTTTCACTACTGACTCCGGCAATATTAGACTAAATTATATTATGGATTGAATTTTCCAGGTGTGCTGAAGGGTTGGACACGATAGCCCATCCCACTTTCGAGAATGTTACGGTCCCAAATTCCAAGACCAGCTTTTCTGTGGGGTACTTTTTACCCACTCAGCAAGAAAGTCCCCCGTAACTTATTTTTAATTTCAGTTTTATTATTGAAATCCTCTGATGGGGGGCAGTGATACAAATGAAAGCAAATGTTGGGCTGACAGGTTTCCTCCATGATTGGTTTCTGTGTGTGTGTTTCGACAACCTGGTGGTCTTCAGTCCAACATTTTGGTGTGCGTGGCTAGGGGATGCTCCCTTGGGCACCCCTTCTATTCAGTCCTTATTCTGTAGCTTGGAGATTTTCATGTTTTCCTCTTTTGGGGGGTCAGGTTAGAGGGTTCACCACAGGCATCAGGGAGTGCCCCTGTCCAGCTGCCAAGTAGAGTAGCAGGGCTCCCTTCCAGCTATTTTATTCTGTTTCTCCTCACACGCCTGTAACAACTAGTGGTACGCAGCTGTGTTTATAACATGCATGTGGATTTATATTACATGTGACGCGTGTATGTGAATATATGTGCTGCTGTATTATACACAGTATTTGCCATAAATATACATGCAGAGGGCTTCTGGTGGCTTCCTGGGGGGAGTCTGTGCTAATCAGCCTCTGGGGAGCCCCCCACTATGCCGCATGGTTCTCCATTCATGTGCCCGATTCCCCCTACCCCCACACCCCCCCCCTTTGGACTAGTTTCAGCCTTTGGCTTGCTG
>JAODJW010000045.1:8143665-8159588 GCA_026777045.1 Hyperopisus bebe
CCCCCCCCCCCCCCCCCCCCCACACACACACACACACACACACACACACTTTTTCCATCTCACCCTTCCTGCGCTCAGACACTTACAGGGCGCTCTTCCACCACATACTTTTGGTACATTAATTTCGGTACTTTTGCATTGACTTACGATCAAGTACCAGTACCAAAAATTCCAGTACCAAAAGTGCCAAACCAGCTGGGGCACTTCATTGGTACTTTGTGGTGGGACTTGAGACATTTTCTTTGTTGATTGGTTATTCAAATAGCCTGCCACTGAAACACAATACAAACGCAGCCTTGAAGACGGTTGCGAACTAAGAAAATAATGATAAACAGATAAAAAAAAAAAAACGTGTTTTGGTCTTTAGTCATCACTGCACAATGTTTTGAGCTGAAGAAAATGGAGGAAGAAAAGTGTTATCACACAGCAGAATGGAGTTTATTTTTGATGTCCTTATTTTGTGGATTATTTGGAGTCGTTTTGGGTATGATGACACATTCTTATAGATTTACCGAGTATGCAACACAGAGGTTTTCATTCAACCATTCTGCAGCTGCAAAGGCTCCATTTTTTACCTAATATCTTTGAGTTTTGTATGTTGCTCCTGGATGCTCATCAGCTCACATTTCCAGCAAACGCTGAACCTCTGTCATAGACTAAAGTGATTCCTTTACCGCCATGTTTGTTAAATGTTTGTTGCTACCTGATCCATTCCCTCCAGGTTCATGCATAGTGTACACATGCGTATGCGTCTGCCACTTGCATCACTGACACCATGTCTGTGTTCCATGCTCAGGCACAGTTAGTGATCACGCTGTGGGTACTATACCAGAGTTTGACTAACCTGTGCTCAGGTCCTTTCTTCAAGCGGACCTGGGCACACTAGTCAAATGAAATGGATTTTGGGGTTAAATTTGCTCAGGCATGGTACAAAACAGCTAGTGTGAGTACACCATAAGAAGCCCAGCAGAGTAGTGACATTGCCATAGTGGGATTGCTGTCTCGCTGGCCATGGCACTGCCCTTGCTGACTCCCGCTGTGACCTCACTGCAGCCCGTTCTTGTCCATCTCTCTTGTCTCTCTCTCTCCTGTCTTTTTCCCACTCCCCTTCTTTGTCTCCTTCTCTCCTCCCTCTCTCTCTCTCTCCCTCCCTCTACCTTCCCCATGCACCTGTCTGTTGTCCACCCATGTGTGGGATTTGTGTCTCTGTACAGATGCAGGCTGATCTCACATTCACCCCCTCCCCATCGCTCCTGGCGCCAGCCCCAGTTCATGGAGCGCTGCGCCAGCTTCCCAGCTGGCCCTCATCCCTGGAGACCACCCAGTAGTCTGTTTGGAGGGGTGGGGGCATTTTTGATGTGGTACGGGGCAGATGTGTGCCACAGGGGTACCTGGCGCCCCATTACCCACCCCCTGTTTTTGCAGCGCCCTTTGCCTGTGGGAGACGCTCTCCTCCACCCATACAAAATAAAGAGCAGGACCATGTACGTTCCTGCACTGTGAACGGCAGCCCGTTGTTAAATCGAGTTCCGTGTCGCCTGCCCCCTCAAGCTGGGGCCCAAAATTGTCATGTGAATGAAGTTAAAACGTACCGTGTTACCCGCCCCCCTTTCAAAGGCGCTTGGCTTAGCCTCTACAAAGTAAACAGGCCTCATAAAACACACTTTGAGGTTTTTAATGGAAGTGGATACTATCTCAATTAAATAACTTTGTGAGGGTTTTCTATTTGGGTGGGGGGAGGGGCTATTTTGCAGACTCTTTTCAGTGCCTTGCTGTAGGGTGGCCCTGTTCACTCCTAGACCTGGGAGTGTGAAGCTACCCACAGTAAGTTAGAGGTAAGACACATTTCATCAGGAGTCGAGTGAAAACAACAAATGTCTGCAGGTCTAAGGGTAGATTTGTCACCTGGAAATGCTGGCAACATGCTCCACTCATACCAAAGTGCTAAAATCACCAGGGGACCCTGCTGCCTCTGGTAAGGGAGAAGGAGGCAGCGTCTGTGCCTGTCTCGGCGAGTCTGTGCCTGTCTCGGCGAGTCTGTGCCAGTCTGTGCCTGTCTCGGTAAGTCTGTGCCTGTTTCACTACGTCTTTGTATGTATGTTTCTCTTTCCCTTCAGAGGTGTGATTTTCACCGTCCTGCATCCCTGTGTCCTGCATTGCTCAGACAATACTGCAATGGACCCACACTGAGGAATAACAGGAGTGAATCAGTAATAACTTTCTGGGGGTTTCCTCAGTTTCCCATATCAGCGCAGCTGCTGAGGGAGCAGGCAGAGCAGAAGGGGGAATCCCATTCAAGCCTCCCTGTGCAATTGGAAAGTATGAAAGGGCAGAAAGGCACCCGGAGGGAGGGAAGCTGGCATTCTGGGACATTCTGGGGCATTCTGGGGCATTCTGGGGGATGAGGTCACCTGTCTCATGCTCAGATTAGTCATGCTTTATGGTTTCGGTGTGAGGCTGAGACCCCCAGGGATGACCTGCTTCCTCTGGGGGAGCGGGAAACTGACACGCCCATTCCTGCCTTAATCATTTGGTGGGGACGGTGGGCTACCTGGATTGGGTATAGTATAGAGGTATATGTATGTTTGGGGGGGGGTGCAAGTTTTCAATGACTTATCTTGTTGTCCTTCCTTCTAACATTGTACATTAATGGAGAGAATGGCATGCTTTACTGCAGACGATAAATAATCATACTTCTTGTGCTGATGCACCAGATAACTGTGTGCTTTGATGCCAGGGCTGGGGTAGATTTGGTTGTGGACAGTAAGGACATGTCCCTACCAGAATTCTGGGAGTATTGTGTGTGTTTAGCGGGGTGGGGGGTTCGGGGCTGATTTGGTCCCTACCAATATTGAAACCAAACCTGTGCCCTTGGTTAGCATGGTAAAGTCATGTGAAGTGTGGTATGGATAATATATTAAATATAAAATGTTTACTAAACGTACTGTGCGTTACCTACTTACAGTACAAAAGGTGGGGTCGTTATCATTCATGAAAACAAATTTAACTAAACAAATAAACTAACAAACTAAACTAGTGTTGTCATGATACCAAAATTCAAAACTTCAATAAAAAGCTGAACGATTTATCTATTTCAAATTGAAATTGCAATTTGAAACAGCGTGATTAGCACATCGCGAGGGCTGTGATTTACAATATGCATTATACAGTACATCTGACCCAGGGTTTAAAACTATTGTGAGAATAGTTTTACAAATTGCTGCCATCCCCCTTGTGTGACAGTCATTCTAACCAATCAGAAGTGCCGTGCTCCTCGCATGCCAGTCATGCTCACCGAGCAGAAGTGGCCCAGCGCGACTGCGTATCCGCCCACAAACAGCAAACGCGTGAAACCGAAGGAAAACATTACATTCACAGTGTGAAAAAATATTGATTCCATTGTTGAGCTATAAGTGAATTATCTATTTCAAGGTCAGAAATTGTTTACAGTAAAGTCCTATTCTTGGAGTGATTATTCTGACAGAATTTTGTGATTGTATAAAATACATTTGCGTACTTGTAGTTTTGTGCAGAGATCTGCACATTTGCATTTTAGTTCTGTGCACCCATGCAGCCAAGTTTGTGCTTGCACACTTGTGTTTTCAAAGTCACAGATGTGCAGCTCCACATATGCACATATTTTCAGAAGCCATGTTGCAACTACATATCGGGATTATAAGTGCACGAACAGGGAAGGAAACCCCGTATTTAGATTTTTTCCTGTCCTGAAGGTGTGTGAATGAAATGGAATTTTGATAATCAGGCGAATCCAGCCAATATTGCCTGAAATAATACCTGTCATGGGTTGAGGCACACAGATCCCGCCCACTTGCCGCTCGGAGCCTGGCAGTTATGGGTTTACAAAGTATTGGGTGTTTGAGAAAGCTGCCAGAAATCCCAGCATTCCAAGCACATATATTGAGTTTGTGCACAACATTGAAAAATATGAATTTTGCTGCACAGGTGTACAAAATGCATACAAGTTGTCAATTCTCAGCACGGGTGTACAAAACTGAATTACAAGTACACAAATATATTGTGCACAGCCATGGAATTTTGTTACAATAATCACTCCATTATCCAATTATCAAGGGTCCATGCAGTGTTAGGTGCAGTATTCCTGTTTTTTTCTTCCCGGAATTGTTTTATTTTTAAATTATTACTTCATTTAACACTGCCGCAGCTTGCGTTTGTTCTCTGCTAATTTTAAAAAAGGTAACAAATATATGTTGGAAGCTATACACATGTTCAAGTTCCCATTCTTGCATTAGATGATTAGAATGTAGGCCAGTTAATAGGAATCGACTGATATTGGTTTTTCAGCCGATACTGATTATTGCTAGTTAATGATTGCCGATAGCTGATATCAAGATTACAGTAAAAATGAAAATCTCTGAAAACTCCAACACAAAGTATTGCCCTTATTACTTATTTTCTGTGTGGTTTTATACAACTCACAATGATGAGTCCTCAGATGGCACCACAGGCTGGACGTATTTATGGTTTTTGCCATAGTTCCTCCCATGCTTATGCTTGCATTGCATGTATTACAGCCTTCCCTGGCGTGCAACGAGTCAAATAGTTCCAAATAGCGCTTTTTGGTGTTTTCTTTGCATCCATCTGCAATGAGAAGTAATTACACTAAGGCTGCTCTGTTTAAAGTCAATGATAAATTGACATGTAAATGTTAAATAAGGTTTTTTTATATTCAGCTATGGAACGCTTCATGTTTGATTGTGACTGTTTCAAGGTGTTTAGTGTGTATGCAGCTGATTAATAAGGCCGTAAGGGATTAATAACGGAGAAGTATTCTGAAAATTTTCATAAGCCCTGGTAATTCTATTGTTAACACTTGGTTATTACAGGTACAGTGGTACCTCAGACCTCGAACTTAATCCGTCCAGAAGTACTGATCGAATCCTAAAAAGTTCGAGTTGTAATCGAATTTTCTCCATAAGAAATAATGGAAAACCAATTAATTGGTTCCGGGTCCCAAAAAATTACACCTAAATATGTTTTTTTTAGCATTTAAACACAAAATGAACAGGATAAAACAAGAAGCATATACTGTACTAAACACATCTAATCACATTTATCAAAACAGTAATTTGTAAGGTAAGAAAATGTATCCAAACAATGTGTAAAGTTAAAAAAAACAATGTGTCCTGCCCCAATCATCCGCTCCTTCCGTGTGCCACGCCCCCTCATTAACCCCGTGTGGAATCCCCGTGTCATCAGCTGTTTCTGCTTGTTGTCATTAGTCCTCTGTATTTCGCGTTTCAGTTTGTTTCCCCAGTCGGATCATTGTATTGTCCGTTTGCGTTTTGCCTGCCTTACCTGTAATTAAACCCCGTATTTCCCGACACCCTGACATCTGCGCCTTTGTCTCCGTTCTGTCCCAGCTTAGCACGACGATATTATTATAATGAAATGTATTAATGGTTTATTATTAATATTAAAGTAATAAGAAATCTTTATTTTTAAATGCCCATCCATCCATCCATCCATTTTCCAACCCCTTATCCCACCGGGTCGTGGGGGTCCGGAGCCTATCCCGGAAGCAATGGGCACGAGGCAGGGAACAACCCTGGACAGGGGGCCAGCCCATCTTTAAATGTATTTTATTATATAATAATAATTACTGTTACTGTCTATCATTGTCTAAATGTATTTTTATTGTCTAAATATATGTATTCAGCTAGTGTAAACATGCAGGATAATATCACAACGAATGCGAGGCTGAGACTGAAGCGTTACCCTTTGTTTCCGCTGAATTCCCCGCGCATACAAGTTATCTTAGGTCGGCGCTCACGTTTCGACTTCTGAGATTCAGATCGAGTTCTAGGTATTTTTTTTTTTCCTAACTGGTTGGTTCGACTTTTAAGAAATTCGAGTTCTAATGAGTTCGAGAACCGAGGTACCACTGTACTAACAATGCATGCACATCCCACTGCATGCTCACATTATCACTGCAACAAAGTCCGTTATTCCGACATTTCTTCGCTATAACCGGGAAGGCTTTTCATTATGAAAACAACTCAGAAGAGCTATGTGGTGCTTTCAGTGTGGATGATTGTATTGTTTTCACTTGGAAAACATGAGCTGCTTTACCTTCAGTCCTCAGTAAGGTCTCACGCTCAGCTGTTCTCCTCTTCTCCTTGGTGCTTCACGCTGTGCTGAGTGACGTGTATGAGTGACAGCGAGGCTTCAGTGGTGGTTGGCTAGTAATCGTATGTCATCTAGCCAATCAGAGATTGTTATGGGCGGGACTTTAAATGAAGCAGCGCAGTTCTTCAGGCACAGAGAAAGAGACGGTAGCGGAGCCGCACATTGTAATATCAGTTATCGGTAAAATAAAATGCAGATATCAATGATCGGCAAAATCTTAATATCGAATTGTCCAATGTCGATTCCTACCAGTTAATATTTTAGTGGTATTTCGTGTGGTTATGCTGCATCATGCGTTTTAAATCTATTACACACTAAATATTGAACTGAAGCTTGACTTAAAAAAAATGGATATCACAAATCAAATCGTATTATCTGTCAGAAAAATCGTGATTATTTTCCCCAAATCGCTCAGCACTACTCGATAGGGTACCAAAAAAACTATAGAATTTTTAGATAGACATGTAATGTAATTCAATCATTTTTTTAAAAAATTCAATTATAATTTTGTTTGCAGGAAAAACTTTACCTTTTGTAAAGTCATGTCACTATCCCAACCTTTCCACTGTATTGTCAGTCAAAGCAAAATAAAACTTAGTATATCAGCACACACTGTAATCACGTTCAGAGACATTCACAAGCAGTAAATTAACACTTAAAAATGAGATTTCTTTTTATTATTATTACAATGCATAATAGAACAGATGTACATTACTTTTACATGCCCTCTTTATCTTGTATCTCAAAGCGCAAACACTTATAACCACTGCATGACTCTAAAAGTTTGCACGTGAATGATCAGCACTAATGAACACGGCTTCACAAGATTGTATGGAGCTGAATACAACCCACAGATAAAAGTAATTGCAGACTGTTGTCATAATGTGGTAATGTTTGACTGACTACAAAAGGTATTTTAACGCATAGAAAAAGTCACGTCTACTTCAACTGCAGCAGGCTCACACAGATCAATATTTTATTAATTCAGAAATATGATACTTATCCCTCTAAACTTTCTGCTGCGTCACGTGTTGATCCTTTAAATGTTTAGCTAAGTTCGTGGTGGTTGCCTTCTTTGTCGGTATTGTACAGTGGCACAACTCGCATACAGGCTTGCATATGTCCTGGTGGTTTACTGTCTTCATTTGGCGCAAAGCCAAGTATTTCCAGATGCCACTCCAACTACGCTCTGGCTGTATCGGAATTCAGGGGCTGCATCCTTCTAAGGCTGCAATCAAAGACCTAATGCATCACAGCAGTGCAGCAAAGCTGTCCCATTTTGAAGTCTGCTTCAAATGCGGTCTAGAAATGTGTAGTTCTTTTGCAGAGTTACAAAGCAACCCAGCATATTCCAAGATTGGATGGATGCAGCCTACAAAGGCTACATAGACAGTGTCTTTCGAAGGATGCAGCCACTGAAGTCAGACACAATCTCTTTATTGATTAAGCACAGTGGTGAAAGCTCTGATGCTTCTGAACTAGTCTTCTTGACCCCTTGGGTGTTTCTTAATACCAAGATCGCAAAGATAATACTTGTGGTCTTGCTAAATTGCCTCTCATGAAGAAACTTGGGTCGGGATTAATCTTGGGATTGGTCTCGTTCAGCAAGGCAATTTAGCCTTTATTGTTGATATTTGGGGCAGAGCAAGAACAACACCCGGGGATTTTTACCATCCTTCTGCTTTTGAGTATTGAAACTGGTCTTTGGTAATGGACGATGATGTAAAACGGGTACATGAGAACACAAGAACGGTCAAGTACGCATATTGAGAAACACCCCTCGTGTGTGACACTGGACTCAGGTCTAGACACATAGCCTATGAAGCTCAGTTGTCAGAAAAAACCAGACACGCAGTCTGTAGAATCGATGCCATGAAAAATTATTGCTGAATCCCTTTTATAAATGATAGAATGGATACTTTTGATAACACTAAAATAAACTACTACTAAACTAAACTAAACAAATGGCAAATATTGCCTCAACTAACTGAAATAAAAAAACTAAAATCAAATTGGATTTCAAGTGAAAATTCAAAATAATACAAAAACTACATAGGGGCAGCATGGTGGCATAGTGGTTAGTGCTGTTAGCTCACACTTTTGGGACCCGGGTTTGAGTCTCTACTGTGGCTCCGTGTGTGGAGTTTGCATGTTCTCCCCATGTTATTGTGGGGTCTCCAGGGGTATTCCAGTTTTCCCCCACAGCCCAAAAACATGCTGAGGCTAATAGTAGTTACCAAATTGCTTGTAGGTGTTAATGTGTGAGTGAATGGTGTGTGAGTATGTCCTGCAATGGGGTGGCACCCCATCCTGGGTTATTCCCTGCCTTGTGCCTGTAGCCTCTGGGATAGGCTCCGGACCTCTGTGACCCTGCATAGGACAAGTCGGTAAAAAAAGATCAATCGATGGATTAAAAATAAAAAGCATAACAACATTGATGTTAGGATGTAGGGTATATGGCGTTGCTGCTGTAATCGTATTTTGTCATTTGTTTCTTATTTATTTTAGTTTCATTCTGGGAGTCTTTATAATCCTGTAGTGAGGAATCATACACAGGAATCATGGTTGTATACAATCTTTGATCTAATGTCCTTGTTAAATTTCTGCTAAATTTCCCCTGGCCAATGAACAATCAAAATGCGTTTGCGTCACAGAATTGACCATCCTCATTGTTTCAGTTTTTCAGTTGTATGCACCCCCCCCGCACAGCATCCCAATGCGGTCCTCATGGCTGATCACAGCAGTGTGTGCAGTGGCAGATCTGTGTCCGTGGTAAGACCTGCTCCTGCCTGGGCTGCAAGCACATCTCAGGGCCCTGCTGAGTCAGCATGTGGCTCCGAAGGTAGGAGGTTGTGCCCCCCCAAACGCAGTGGTCATGGCCTGGCCTGGCTCTGCCTGTGATTTCGGCCATCTTGCTGCAGGATACCAGGACCACATGACAAGATTCTCAGAACACTTGACCCCACAGCTGACTGAGCTGACCGTGTGGGATATAGCCAATCAGGGGTCTGTCCTGCTCCCTTTCTTGCCGCTGCTGTAATTAGTGGTGACGATTCAGAGCCCTGGCAGGATAGTGAAAGTGACAGAATTTGCTTCATGCACAGTCTGGTATGACCCATAAAGCCCAGATCAGGCCATGTTTCTAATGGCTGCAGAGCTGAAGACCCGGATGAGAGCTGAGCACATCTGAGCTGAGGTGCCATCCATAACATTGGTCCTGCTGGCAAGCGAGGCGTCATCTCAGTGAAGCGCTGATCCCAGATCAGCCGGCCTCTTGTTTGCCATCTGGAGATCACGATTGAAACACTCGAACGTCCGTCGGAATGCTGATTCTTGGGAGCATATCTGACTTTCTGACGTTGCCCCCCAAAAGGAGGGAGTGGCCTGTTATATACTACGGGAAGCTGGGGAGTGTTTGTCGCTCCCGTGTGGCAGATGAGTGAACGGGCAAGGGGGCAGGGTGCAGCTCGATGGGACTCCCCTGGCCCCAAGTGTCAGCCTCAGAGACTCCATGTTTGTACACCGTGAACGGGAACGATGTGGATCGGCGCGTGCCGTCACGCCCGGACGCGTGAGTGTTGCACTGAGTGAAGCTGGGGGCGGTGATGCCCAACCGCTGGCCAGATGTGGAGGCGGCGCGCAGGAGAAGCTGCCAGAGACGGGCCCATGAGAAACTGGACCATATTGGGAAGCTGCTCTCGGTTTTTCCCAGAAACTCCACGCCTTCCGAGATCCAGGCTCCGCTCCGTGCGCCGCTGAGTCACCCTGTTCTCACACGATGCAGCTTTTGCCTGGACCCCAAGTGCTCCCCCATTCCTTAATTCTCTCCACAGTTGCCACCCCCCCCCCACACCCCGAGCACAACTTGCAAGCGGGGGCAGTAATACACCGCAGCCCTGGGGAGGGGGGTGTCATTTCCAAACCAGCAGGAATTTGGCTACCAGGGCCCGTAATGTATTCAAGATGAGCGGAACTTTACGGAAACCCCCCCTCCCCGCCTTTAAAAGCACCACTCGTCTCGCTCCGCCGGCAAACACAGAGCCGGAGGAAGAGCCGTACGTGTCCCATCCTGCACTGCACCAGCCATCCCCTGCCTCTCCGAGCCATTGGCCATTCGCAGCAAGGACACAGACGGGGTGCTCTGGCATGTTTGTGTGGGGTAAGCGGCCAGCCGGGGAGCGAGGGGGGGGGGCGCCTGTGCGGAGAACGGCTATGGTTCCAGGGGACGCGATGACGGGGTCCTGTGCGTGTCACGGTCAGGGCGGGCTGGCGTCTCTGTCTATACGGGTGCCTTAAGCATCCATCCCATTTCTGGATGAGTGTGTTTGTGTCTGTTTGTGTGGGGGGGGGGACTTATATGTGAAGCTATATTCATGACAGACCTGTAAAATAAGCACCCCCCCCCCAAATGTGTGATCTGTCTAGTCCAGTCTGCTCTTAGGGCTGGCTGGTCTTCTGTGTCATTAATCTGCATGAGTTTCCACACACTCACGCGTCACCATCGCCCCCACCCCCCCAGGTCACATTTATTACTGTTGGGGATTGGTGCCGGCCAGGATGAATTTCGGGGGAATGAACGAGAAAGCAAGTGAGGCAGCTTCCGGTGCCTCATAAAGTGGGTTGCAGGTCACGGGTCACGGGTCTGGACCAGCCAGCACCCCTGGCCCATCTGCATTTTCATTGGCTGTGCTCTCCTGTTTTCCATAACAGCGGGTGTGACTCTGTGGGTGTGACTCTGTGGGTGTGACTCTGTGGGTGTGACTCTGTGGGTGCGTGTGTGTTTGGCCCATGAGGGTGACTGTATTATTGAATTCCACAAGAGGCAGACAGGCTGTTGAGCTCCAATAGTCACTGAATCATCATGCCTTTCAGTGCATCGGAAATGTTTAACAAGTGAAAAGGTGGGAGATGTTTCCTGTTGGTCTGCAGTGGGTAAGGAGGGGCAGTTTGGTCAGTGCTCACGTTGCCGTGGTGCATCTGTGCTGAATCAGTGTGGTCTGTTTTCTCAGTGAGTGAGTAAGACTTGTGTGAATTTCCTTGCCTTAATAATCCCTGTGCAGCCCAATGGTTCTGCGCATGAGTGTCGTTTAGAGAGATTGTGATTAATCCATGCCTGCTGTCGTCCACAAAAAGGGTGACAGAAAGACTGACAGAGACAATGACAGACAAACAAATGGGCAGACAGAGAAACAGACAGACATGCCGACCAACATAATCACTTGGGAAGCATTTCTCTCCACTTGTGTGTGAGGGACTCCAGTCATTTTCTTGTTTCTTAATTTTCTGAATTTAGAGGGTGAGTTGAAGGCCATTTCTTCTGTCTGTGTGGATACCCCCAGCATGGGAAAAATTGCAGAGCAATTACCATATCAGAGTCAGCGGGAAGTCTGGTACTTTCTGATATTTATGGACGAACATGTGGAACCTGTAGTGAGGGAATCCTGGCATGAGGATGGGCGATCTGGCCATTGATTTGGGGAACATCCCTCCTCTGACATCAGCTGGAAATGTTCCTGCTTCACAAGCATAACAGGTGTCGGCGTGGACCTTGAATTCAGCTCTCTGCCTGGCTTTGCTTTAGTACTGTGAGTAATAATGTCATTATTGCCTTCTGTCTCCGCACCGAACTCTCACAGTCTGTCAGCAGGGTTCTTACATTAATCACGTGGGTGTCTCCGCCCTTTCCCATTTCCCATAGATCTTTGCTGCCGTTCTAGGCAGACGTCCGGCAGTTCCATCGAGCTGGAATTTTAAGTGCTGCATTTGTGAAGCCCCTCACATTAATTTGGGCCCCAACCAAGGCTGCGGTAATATTTGGATCCCAATGGATGTGCAGTTTTTCTAGGTGCTTTTTGGGTTGGATGTCCTAAGTAGCAGTCGACCAATATGGATTTTTAAATGGCCAATGATTGTGGGGGGGGTGGCTGATTTTTTTTTTTTTTTTTACAGTGATTTTTAATTTTTTTTTAACAAAAAATAAATGAGTTACACAACTGCTGAACAAATGACTATTGTTTTTGTAAATAAATATTTTAACTCAAAATATTAATCACACTTTAAACAAGGGTATGCAGCATTTTGAAAGTAATAAGAAATAAAACACAAAAACAGTAATTTAACCGCATTCAGTGCTCTCTTTGGCGTTTCATGATTCAGTTTATGACAAAACATGTTTGAAAACTTAGATTTATTCGGCTTTGTGATGATGTTATTCATCTTGGGAAACTGATGGAGGCGGGAGGAATTTAGAACTCTTACCTGTGGTTGTTGTGCAGGCTCACTGCTGTTGGTGAGGATAAGGCTGCCGACCTGAGTGCTCCGCGTGGCTGTTGATCAGTCACATGCAGCCACACGCACCCATCACTATATTGCCATAAAATGCTTAAAATTGAAAATTGTTGCTTTTTTTGGGGGGCCAATGGATAGGTTGACCTCTATTCCCAAGCATAGCTCAGCTATGACAGAGTATTTGGAGGCTTGCTGGGGGGGGGAGCTGCCCCCCCCCCACCCCTAAGCAATGGCAGGTACAGCCTCGTGGAATCCGCAAGGCATTCTGGGGGTTTTCCGTGGCCGCTGACGATGTGCCATGCCGTCTTCCGTCTGCGTGAAGGTGGACAAGCAGACTGACAGCAAATCCTGACATCGAAAGGGAGGTCTGGGAAGGTGGGGGCGGTGGGGGACATCAGGGGAAGAGCCTGCAGGGCTGTCAGAGTGACCCAATGAAGAGATGGTTTAGGGGAGGGTCTAAAAGAGACTGAAGTATAGCGTGGGGGGGCTTTTTCTGAAGCACTGCCCTGTTTTGTGCTGTCAGGGTGTTCTGAGGCGTCCCGTGGCTTCTTTGGCCCTGGTCTCCTGACCACACACCCATTCCCCCCTGTCTCTCCCCCCTGCACAGGTGGTGGCCTGATCGGGAACTCCTCTGCCTCCTTCATGGGCACGTTCCTCACCAGCAGCCTGAGCTCCCCAGCCTCGCACTCCTCGGGCCCCCCCACATCACCCTCCTCGCCTTCCTTCCGGGGGGGCACCCACTCCAACGCCTCGCAGATATGGTTCCCCCACTCCCATGATGGTAAGTAAACTTCGGCAGACTCCACACTTCAGCTCCTCAGGGGAGCTGGGGGAGGGGGTAGGGAGGGGGGTCACTGTGGGGAGAGGAGGACTGTGCCTCCCCACCCAGGGTACATGCATGTCCGAGACGGGACAAGCTGAGTGAACGCAAGGGAGAATGATGGTTATATGGGGAGGGGGGGGCAGAGTAATTGCTGTCGGCGAGAGAGAGAGAGAGAGAGAGCAGAGGTGGCACAGGCATGATGGACTACACATGAGCACACCCTCCTCCAGTGATCATTCAGTCTCCGGCGGCCCCTGATCAATGTCCCCTAATACTAAAGGTCATAATGACGACCGCAGCCCAGGTCAACCTGCTGGTCCTGGTTCGGCGATGAATGCGTCGCTCGTGTCGCTCTGACCTCGAGTGGGGGGCTGAGACTGCAGCACCACATGGGGATCTGCCAGGTCCCCACGAATGTGGCGGGTGGGTGGCACCCCCAAAACAGACCGCGGGCGGATGCGCGAACGGCTCACGTTACCCCCATAAGGTGAGGAGACCACCAACAGACCATATCCTGCCCCACCACCTGCCAGTCCCTGTAGGGGGGCCTGCCTGAGGTGGCACGCCTGCTGCCTGCCTCTCTCCCGAAACCGCCTGCGTCTCTCGTCTGTCACCAGCAGTGCGCTGGAGAGGGTGGGGAGAGGTGTGATGTTTGTCAATAGTGACGTCCCGACCCGCGGTCTGCCCGCCGCTGCTAAGGGCCCCGAAGGCCCCACTGGGCACGCGCGTGCTGACTGTCGGCCACCCCTCCATTGATAAAAAGAGTCTCAAACCACAGACTGGTTTCAAACCCCCCAATCCCCCACATCTCTGATTTCCGGAAAACACCGTGCTTTAGCCACTGCTCTTCTTCACAAACCGCGTGTTCCGGGTCAGCTCCCCCCCCCCCCCCCCCCAGGACGCGGGGGGAGGTCCTGCCCTGTGGCTGGCTGCGGTGGGTTGAAATGATGACACGTCTGCTGGGATTAACCCCCCTCCCCCAAGGTCACGTACTGAGCTAGACGCGGGGGGGAGCGGCTGTGTGGCTGCAGTGGTGGGGCACCATCTTCAGGGAGAAATGGGACCCCCATGGGGACCATAGGACACAGAAGAGATAGGGAGTTGGAATCCCAGTCATTGCACTGCTCATTGTGCTCGAACACATAGAGACAAAGAGACACACACACTCACACAGAGACGCAGACACACACACACACACAGACAGACATCCCACGCACTCCCAGCTTAGTGGAATCCACTAGCTGAATGAGGTGACGACGTAGCTCAGCCTAACGCCAGAAGCTCTGCAATTAGAAGCTCAACACCCCGCGACCCCCCCCCCCAGTAGGAGTCCTCTGTCCAAATACTTTTCCTACATGAAGCCCCCATAACCCGTCCAAACTGCACACAGTGACAAACGTGTCCAAATTCGATGCCCTCTTCCTGCTCCTGTTATCCTGTCTGTCATTCTGTCACCAGTCCCAGTGTCCCCTGTCCCCGTTATCTTCATCACCAATTTCACCATCATTACCATCTTCTACATACGTCCAGCCATCAGTCAACCTACACTGCTCTACTTCCTGCCTCTAAATATATACCTTCCTGTGGGAGCTTATCAGGATCTATTTTGAGGTGCTATTTGGTCTATGCCGAAGAATAGTGTTTCAACTTCCTGTCAAAGGTGTGTTTAACAAGCTCGGGGATGCCTGACCGCAGAGAGGACTCACCACCGCTGACGTCAATTCGACAAGGTCGTCTGGTTTCTCACCAGTTTGTAGTCAAGCCGCGTTACACTGAATCCGCCTCTTTGACCTTTAGTTTTGACCAAAAAGCAGTGAAATTAAGCTGACAGGAAAAGCTTTAGAGCAGAATTTCCCATCCCTCCTTTGGCTCCTCGTATCGTTCGTGAGGTTTGACTCACCTCAACAATAAAGTTGAATTTTTATAAACAAACGCTATACAAGTCACTCAATGGTACAACAGCAGGTCTGCCCCTGCCGCTGGTGAACACTCAGTGACACATGGGTTAAATGGCCTGCGCCAGAGGCATAGAATTGTGTCGGCATTTTGTACAGGCCTGAATTCAGGTCCAAAATCCAGTCACAAAATCCAATCTCGCCCCGAAGGTAAGGCTATGGGTGCCGATCGTGTATTTGCACCGTTTCCGTTGTGTCTTTCTGTGTCACCATTCCAGGCTGGCTTCAAACCATTCGACTGGGTGACAATGGCTTGAAAAGTCCTGGAAATCCTTAACGTATAAATATGATGTAATGCACTGCAGTTCATACCTAAACCTTTACATATATATATGATCACATGTGTATTTATATAATATAATGTATTTATACACATGGGTCATATATATATATAATTATCTTTGATGTATATGTCTCAGCATATACATGTATATACACATATGTGCACGATCCGAAATCGATTTAAATGCACCTGCTCGTATATATATGTGTGTATGTGTTTGGGTATATATATATATATATATATATTCACATATATATGTGTTGTATGTGGAAGTCACAGACAGTTCCAGAGGTCTGTACGTACCTGCTGCCAGGGTAACAACAATGCAGTAGCCAATCAGAAGCTCTTTCCCTCAGGAGGGAACCACCAATGGCAAACACACCTCCACCCCCCCACACTGCCCCCC
>JAODJW010000045.1:8159688-8170793 GCA_026777045.1 Hyperopisus bebe
CCACCCCCCCCCCCCCCCCCCCCCCCCCCCAGATGCCTCCTCTCTGGGCTGCGCACCTTTGTCTCCAGCCAACCAGGAAATCCCATGGAGAACAAGAGCGAGGGAGGCTCCCAGGACCCAAGCTGTCATCCGTCAAGCCCCCCATCCCCCAGCAGCTCTTTCACTAGCCTGCTTTGTTCTCGTCATAGTGATACCACAGAGACACGCAGTTTCAGAGAGACACGTTTATAAGGTGTGCAGGGTAAGGGGGGGGGGCGGCTCCAGAGGCGTGTTTGGGACAAACCACCAGTCGAATGGGATTCTGTGATTTTGGGATTTATCCCTACAGAGGCTGAGCTGCTCTGCTCTGCAGTTCAGTCTGGCAAAGGCTCAGTACCTGTGCAGCTGCTCTGGGTCTGCGGTTCAACCCTAGAGAGGCCCATCCCCGTTTCTGACCCCCTCACCTACACTGTCACCCCTGACATCCCCGTCTGTCTGTGGCCCCCCTGACGTCCCCTCCCCGAGGCCCTGCTGCTCGTCCCTGTGCTTGGTCCTGCAGAGCAAGGCTGATGCCTGTACGACTATGTCAGTTTTCTGTCTTTTCTCCCCAAAGGCTCGCCCCGTTTTTCAAGGAAACGCACTGTTCTCTAAACCGATGCTCCATAACTTACCTTTACAAGGTAGTTTATAGTAATGGGGCTCCTGAGGGGGGTGTGGGGGGGGGGTACTGTCCTCGGAGCCTCATTACATGAGCACAGGCAGATGAAAGGCAGATCTGCACAGCTGGATGAAAAAACTTTGCTCTCCCTGGGAGGCCCTGCATGGAGCGGGGCGGGGGGGGAGGGGTGTTAGGAGGAGGAGGGGAGGGGCAAAAGGCAGGGGGTGGCAAGCTCTGGTTCCCACAGGCTATAATGGGCCTTCAGGAGAAGCGGTGAATTTCTGGCGGTATTACTTACTGTAGAAATATGTAATTTTCTGTAAATTAGTTGCCGATGTGGCATATCATGATAAGCAGATGCATGAAATAAATGAATAAATGCTGGTCTCCTTTTAGGAGGTGGCTAGCACATGCCACCCTGAGTACCCCTCCTCCAAACCTGTCTGGCCCTGGGGGCACTTCGCTGCAAGATTCTCTCCTCTCAGTTGAGGGTACACTCTTCCACTGAGGTTTTCCCCATGGTACAAACCTGCCATCACATCACTCTGCATTCTGTGAAACAGCATTGGTGTGGAGGGGAGTGTGTGACTCTACAAGCCCTGCCTGTGCTACCCCGATACGGCCGCTGTCACGTCCGCCACAGATGTCTCAGTGAAGGAGCATGAATCTCTGCCAACCTCTGACCTCCTCCTGTGGGCGGCCTGGGCACCAGCCCTGTAATTTCCCAGTTTACTGAGCTGTAGACGGTCTGCTTTATTGTCAGGGTGGGTATGGACAGTTCACAGCTTAGTAGTTGATTAATTTTCTCATCTGGACTGTTTTTGCCAGCCCCAGGGTATCCCCGCTTCTCAGGGAGCCTGGCGCACACCTTCCTTCCCATGAGCCACCTGGATCACCATGGGAACAGCAGCGTCCTTTATGGCCAGCACCCCTTCTATGATGCCCAAAAAGGTGAGCACTTTTAAGATGCTTTAAAGTGTTTTAGCAAAATTAGCATTTGTCTCCATTCTTAGTGCCTATTCACATTGGACTCTTCTGTCATTTCGTCCAGAAAACTTCTATCTCAGAGGCCTTCCGTCCCAGCAACCCCTCATCTCAGCCAATCACAGCCTCTCTTCTGTCACCCGGACGACCAGTGGACAGCCACTGCGGTCATGCAGTCGTGAGCACAAAAGCCTCAAAGAGGCGACAGCAGAGAGGCTCTCCGTTGGCGGCACCAAAGACAAGGAGAGGGGCGGCGGCAAGCAGGAGGCGAAGGACAGGGAGCGCCACAAGCAGCAGCAGCCACAGCCAAATGGGCACAGCCTGGAGGAGGAGAGCAGCCGGGCCCTGGTGAGGCACAAGGCCGTGCTGGCTGGGGAGTGTAGGGAACCCCTGGAGAGCAGGGCCAAGCAGCTCAGTGCCTGCCTGCTGAGCTCCAAGACACCGGGCGGGGAGCCACCTCTGGGCAGGCACCCAGGGGCCACAGGGGCCACTCGCTGCTCCAAGGAGGCCATCAGTCGAGAGATGCGGATCAGCGAGCCGCCAGCCGACTGCCTGCAGAGGGCACCGGTGCTGCAGCACTCAGTACCGTACCCCATGCCTCCATCCGTGGGCTCCGCTGCCAACCCCGGGGGCTTCCACTGCCTACCCCTGCACCCCAGCCACAGCCACCACCCCCCACATCCCCCGTACCATTCAGAATTCTACAGCCCACCCCCACCGGCACCTCTCGCCAACCCCGTCGTGCAAGAGAAGGCCCTCGAGCCCAAGCTCACTGGGCCCACTTTTGTGCCATCCGTGGGCCACCAAGATAACAGGGCGGGCAGACCCTTCCAGCTGGGGAACCCCGACTGCCGGAGGGCAGGAGATGCAGGTAGCATGAAGGACAAGGTGGCAGAAAAGGGTGGTAGCGAGGGGGCGGGAGGCGGCAGTGAGGGGGCAGGCAGCTGGCCCCGGAGACCACACTGGCAGCAGCAGGTGTACCCCAAAGCCGACAAGGCCCCCGCCTGGCCCCATCCGCACCTACAACAGCAGCCGCACTTGGCCCCCTCGGGGCACCTGGGCCCTCGGCCCCGCAGTAGCGACTGCCTCGGTGGCACCGACATGGACTCGTTTAGAGCCTCCCTCCCCCAAGGAGCGCTTGGTGCACCCCCTTTCCGTGACTGTTCCCACATGGGCCCATCTCCCGGTGTCCAGTCTGGTGAGGCAAAGGGCGTGGCCTCTCGCAGCGAGGGGGTCGGCAGTGGCTGTGCGCTGCAGCGAGACAGCCAGAAGGTGGCCCGTATCTGCCACCAGCAGCAAGCCAGGTCCGCCCAGGAAGCAGCTGCACCCGAGCCGGGGCGGGACGGGAAGCAGAAGCTGGAGATGGTGGCTCTCGGGTACGGAGGTGGGCAGCAGCAGCCGGTGCCCCCCTGGGCTGTGCGAGCCCATCACATGCAGGCGGAGGAGGAGCGCCGGAAGGCCTACCTGGAGTCACTGGCCAGCATCAGGGCTAGCAGGACACTGGGTCAGCAGCCTCAGCAGCAGCTGGGTGGCATTGGCCCCTCGGCCAGCCCCCGAGGCCCCCAGGGAGAGGTGAGTGCCATCAGGAGTCTCCTGAAGTACAGCAGCCAGCACCAGCCGCACCTGCTGCCCCAGAGGACACCCTTTGGGGGCCTGGGCTGTCTGAAGTCGGGCACTGTCGGGGCCAGCTGCCCCCCCCAGGGCAGCAAGCAGACACTGCCCTCGAAGAAGGGCCTTGCCCCTAATGGAGACAGGGTGGACTGCGGGGACGGGAGGGGCCGTGAGGCCAGGGATACATCCCACAGGGAGGGGGAGGTGCGCCAGCCTCCCGTTGGCATAGCCGTCGCCGTGGCAAGGCACAGCGAGCCCCCCTGCCACCCCCTGGACGGTCCTTCCGGCCACAACCGGCACGGAAGGGCCATGCCTGCCACAAAAGGTTAGAGGCCCGTGGGGGGGGAGGGTGGGGGGTGGTTGAGGCTCATTTTCCTCACTGCCGATACACACCCAGGCTTTGATGTCAGAGGTCACATAAGAATCATTGCTCTCCCACAGACGGACCAAGGACAGGCTGTTCACTGGAACCTGATGTGGAGGAAGGCAGGAAGAGGATGTGTGATGAACAGCTGAGCCAGCCATGCATGGAGAGGGAACAGGAGCTTCTAATCAGGTGAGTGACACCTCCCTATTCCACCTTGACCCTCACGCCTGCCTCCCCCACTCCCCCCTAACCCTGTTCCTCGATTGCCGGTTTTCAGGGATAATAAGAAGCGAGTGGAGTTTGCAAGCATCCATCCCTCCAGCAGTTGCCATGGTGACCTCACCTCTCACATCATGGTCCCTGGTGGGACTTCTTTGCAGTCTAGCCAAATAGGCACCGATCCCTCTGCACACCATCCGTCTCACCATCACTGGATGCCACAGACAGGAAGTCCTTCCCTCTGGATGGCCGGACATTCCTACGGTGAGTGACATGAATGCGAACCAATGAGCGGCAAGGAGGCTCTCGTGCGCTGTCGCTGTGGCAAATCACTGATGGCGGTGTTTCCCTACTCCTGGTTTCAGGGATCGGCCACTCCGCCCTGCACCAGGGCCTCCCCCACGGCTTCTCCACACCCCTGCCCAGCACATTGCAGCCAGTGCTGCCCCTGGCCCAGGACCCTTCCACGCCCCTTGTGGTGCTACCTGGGGAGCCCGCGGTCCACCCATCTGCCCATCACCTCGGTAGGGCTCACGCCATCCCTGCAGGGTGCAGCTGGCAACTCTCCTTTTATTGCCCACTGGCTTCCCCTGATGCCAGTGTTGTTAGCGGCAAGTCCTTTGTCGTTGGGGGGCTCAGACCTCCCAGTAGCCGGACTCCTCTTCCTAAAGGGGCTGGGCTGTCATCGACTCCCTCAATCAGTCATTCCGGCATAAATGATTGATGGATTTCGGATGACCCCCCCCCCCCCAACACTTTCACCCCATCCATGGGGTTTCCAATTTACAGCTGCCCACCCTGAACCCAACCCCTGTCCTCCGTTCCCCCCCAGATGTGATTGAGCAGCCTGGCTTGTGGCCCCCAGTGTACAGCGCCTGCGGAGCCCCGTCACACATACAACACACCGCAGTCTACTCCCGCTCCCAGTTTCTACGGCAACAGGAGCTGTATGCCCTGCAGCAGCAGCAGCAGCAGCAACAGCAGCAGCGGGCTGCTCAGGCGATGGAGCTGCAGCACAGGAGCAACCATGTGCAGGTACAGCGAGTGCATGTGAAGCAGAAACATCTCACAGAAGGGGCGCCATGCATAAGGAACCTGAATTATGTGCGAATGTGTTAGTAAAGAGCAGCAGGACAAGTGGACTGGTGTAGCAGGTTCCCCAGGGGTGCTAGATCACAGATCTTGTAGATCCCTTAAATCCCATAGACCTGCAATGTTGCTGCTCTCCCTCCAGTTGCAGAAGAAGGCTGAAGATGCCGCCGAGGGGCCGGATATGCTCGTGCCGGAGCCCCCACGCCCCCCCAAGCCCTTCTCCATGGTGCCATCACACAGAAAGACTGGCTCGCCGGGGGCATGCACGGCACGCCTGCCCCCCTGCTGTCGCTCTCCGTCCCTGCGGTCCCCCACCACCAAGAGCACGCCGTGCCCCGCCCCCAGCCCAGCAGCCGCCGCGCCCCACTCCCCGGCCCTGAGCCCCGCGCTGCTGCGCATGCCGAAGCAGGCCGAGCGCCAGGACATGAGAGTGGAGGGGCAGCCACCCCAGGACTACCCACAATCCCTGGAGCCTGGTAAGGGCACAGCTACAATTCTCCGCAGGAACGTAATCCAGATTGAGGACCATGACGTGCGTCCGACACCTCGTGGCGTTTCCCATCATCATGGTTACCGTTTCCATGAAACTCCACCTCCCGAAGCTGCTCCTGTCCGACTCCCACTCGCCCGTGTGACTCAGCTCTCCAGTGGAGGCCCCCTTGCTGCCGCTCTCCTCAGGCAATAGGGGCTGCACTGAACTACATCTGCCAGCGGGGGCGTCACACTACCTTAAATCATCTCCACCCATTGTTTCACTATTGAGCGGCAAAACAGGGATGCCCTGGGCACTTCAGGAGGAGGGGGGCGCCCTCACCCTGCTAACATAAGACCTCAGAAACCACTGCAATTCAGTCATGGGGTGGGGGGCACAGCAGATTGTTGACAATCTGGAGGTGATGGTAAACATAGCTACATAATAATGGCTAGTAAAACAGCCCTGACACCCCTGCTCACTATCTACCATGGCAACGGTGATGTCACCATGAGAGCAGAGGCATGTATCATACCTCACACCATACAAGCTATTAGCACATTAGTCGGCTTCCGGCTGTCCCAGGACGCGTATGGGGGGGGGGGATGTATGGATACCATCCGTAACATGACCTGATGGGGGCTGGAGTCTCACCGAGCATCACACAGTCACCAGTTGTGGCCTCTGTGTGGATGGGGCCTCACGGCAAGAACGAGTGGGTTACTTTTCAGGCTCTCTTTCTCTTCTCATCCTCTGCTTCTCTTCCTCTGCTTCAGACTTGCCACCTGGGTACACATACCCCGCCATCGTCATAGGCTACCGGGGTGGCCCCTCCCCTCATGAAGGCCCATTGGCCGAGCCTGCCGACCTGGAGGCGGTACAGGTGGAGCCCCTGGATCCGGCCCCACCTCCCGCATCCACGCTGGCAGAGGAGGTCGAGCGTGCCACAGCAGCTGTGGTGGACCTGGAGCAACAGGAGGCAGAGGCAGAGCAGCCTGGGGAAGTGGAGGTCAGTGTCATGCCTCAGCCAGAAGCAGATGAGCTGTTCAGAGGCTGCCGTTTGGCAGAGGAGCCGGTCCATGAGGAACTTACTGCTTTGGACAAGGCCCAGAGCGGCACCCCCTACCAGGAAGGGGAGGTTATGCAAGTGGACCCAAGTGAGGATGCAGCAACCCAGGAAGGAGTAGAGGAAGGATGGCAAGTGGTCAACTATGGCCATGTGGACCCCGACCATTGTGCAGAAGGATGCACGCTTGGGGAGTCCAGGACGGTGTCCCCTGACTTGGGCAGTGTTCCTGCCTGCACCCCCCCCTCCCCTGTGATGGAGTCCCCCCAAGCCTCCTTCCTCAGCTGCTGGAGCCTGGAGCTGCTAATTGCCGCTGCCTTCTGTGCTGGTGGGGACACGCCTCCTCCTGCCCCTATGGCCCTGCCCTGCCCACGCAGCCGCGGCATGGAGCTACTGAGTGAGCTGGCGGATCTGGAATCATGGCAGTGGGACCGGGACAGCCATGGTGAGCCGCAGCATGCACCCATGTGTACACACACACACACACACACACACACACCACATTTACAGAGCAGAGCCTCTCTGGAGACTCAGATTGGAGTTTCTTCTCCTCGGTGGCCTCAGATCAATTTTAAAGACCTTAATGCTCTGTCTGGCCAATCAGGGGCCTTTAGACCATCCAGCCCATGGAAGTCCTTTGGCATTAAAGCTGTCCACACAGACCCCCACCATGGATGTGGCAGATGGAGCAATATCACTCAGCTGGGTTGCCGCCCCACTCCCTGTCTGGGACAGATGGACCTACCACATGTTGTAGGCTGTGCAAACTGCATTGCTCGTCCTCACTCATACTAGCAATGCACATTTTATGCTCCACACTCTCCTGCTTGTGCTGCTGTGCTGTGTTTATGTTATACCCACTCTTCCTCATCGCCAGGCAGCCTATATACTTACCTTCCTTTTTCCTGGTGCAAGGGGTTTGGCTCATGTTTTAAAGCCCTCGTAACACCAGCAGACTCCGGACAATGGAGGGTGCATTGGCTAACAATCGCTCTGCTGCATCTTTGCTTTGCAGAGGAGTATCCATCAACCTCCGGCCTCCATAATCTCGCCACCTTGGCTACCGCCCGTGCCCTGGAGGTGGTGCCCCAGGGGGATGTGGAAGCCGGAGCAGAGCATCCCTGCCCTGCCCGCAGGACCCTCAATCTGCGCAGGAAATGCACCTGGACCCCTCGACACGAGCCGGTAGGAGGTGCACACCGATCTGACCTGAGTTCAGTAGCCAGCATCCTCGTTCAAGCTGGTTGACCTAACTAGGTGGGGCATGGGTGTGGGTGCATCAGGTCTGCCCAGTGAAGGGTGCCATGGAGACCATGGGGGCGCAGGAACTGGCCATGCGTGTGAGATTGGCAGAGCTGCAGCGGCGCTATAAGGAGAAGCAGAGGGAGCTGGTCAAGCTGCAGAGGAAGCAGGAACAGCAGTGAGCAGGCAGCCTTTATGCAGAGCACCCTAAACCCCCCCTACAGACCAACTGCTTCACATAGACCAGCCTCAAACCCCTCCTAAGACCACAGACTACATCACACAGACTCCCCTCAAACTCCTCCACAGACTGCTAACTGCTTCACACAGACTCCTCTTTAACCCCCTTCACACAGACCCCCTCTAACCCCCTTCACACAGACTCCTCTCTGACCCCAGTTTCCACAGACCCCTTCAGCTTTAATAAGTAAATTATTTATATAACACCTTTTCAGAACAAATGTCACAAAGAACTGTCACAAAGACTCGTCTATTCAAAAAGGTTTCCTGACGCCATTTAAGAGAGTTTGCATTGCATGAACAGATTTGTATGTTATCACAGCATCGAGGAGATTCCTCGCAGCCCTGCCCGTCGAGGACCTGGACGGCCACGAAAACGCAAGTCCACCCTTGGTACAGGCCCTCAGGCTCTGACAGAGGCCTCGCGCAACATCAGGTCAGCCCCAACCTCACCCCCCCCCCTTCTCTCACCCCAGATTGGGGTAGGGGTGTTCCCACAGACCGGTAATGGCTTGTTGAGCTGGCTCTGCCTCTGGTACCCCATGACGCCTTCGCTGCATCGATTGTGTGTCTGCAAAGTCTGCGTGGCTTGCCCCTCGCCTCGCATAGCTGACAGCTCTCCGACCCAGAAACTCAGCTTCACGGCCACAAGGCTGGGAATGTAGGGCAGCTGCAGGTCCGCTGGAAGAGGCTATTTGGGTCCCATCGGACCTAGCCTCTCTGCTCTGACGGGCCGCATCGGCCAGCCCACCCTCGGCAGTAATTATAGTGACGGATAAACATGCTGAGCAGAAGTGGAATATGGGAAGTACCTCAGGGCTACGACTGGGGCATGCTGGGTAAACTTCAGAGCGGCAGCTTAGCCCTGGGTAGACCTTAGGGGGAGCGTTGCATGCTGGGTACACATCAGAGTTGCAGCGTAGCCCTGGGTAGACCTTAGGGGGAGCGTTGCATGCTGGGAAAACATCAGGGTTGGAGATGTTTCGGCTGTTGTTAATGGAGGTCACTGGGTCAGTTCTGTTAGATTAATTACTTCATGCTATTAATTAGCCAGAACCCCCCCCCCCTCCAAGGCCTTTGAGGAGGGACCTTTAGGAGTAGTATGTGTGTCCCTGTAGAGCATGTGCCACACTAAGCATCAAGCAGCCAGCCACCCCAGGCCCTTGGGGGGAGCCTTTAGGGGCAGAGTGTGCTTGTGCCAGACTCAGTATCGCACTCGGCCGGCTGTAAGGATGTGTACCAACATTGATGGAGTTTCTGAATGGCCCCTGCAAAGCACATGGAACACCACCTAAAAGTAACCCCGCCCCTTCCCGGGTGCAATTCTGTTTGATTAGTCACTCTGTGTTACTCACCGGCCACGAGGCCAGACTGGATAGGGAGCACTGCTGTCAGGCTGCATTAATGAGGGTGAGGGCTGCCCACTGGCTGTGCACAGTCACATGCCACTGCCACCCACCTGTCAATCAAAACCCCTGTTTCTGGGAACTTGGCAGTAGATCCCACTCTTTGAACATGCCTGTGCAGGAAGTGATGTAAGCAGGCAGGTTTACAGCATACTCAGTCACATAGACACGTCGCCTAGTTTTATTAATTAGTTTGTAAGCTGTTCGATTCTGCTCAATACCTCCCTCTGCTACCCCACTCAGGTCTCTGGGGGCGGGGCTCAGTCTACAGCCTGAGATCCTGATTGGCTGTGGAGAGGTGCACCTCAAAAAGAAGAAGCTGTCCAACCAGAGTTTTGAGCGGCTCGGTGCCACACAGGTCGGTGTTCCAGTGCCCCGCTGTCACTTGTTAGGGGGAGTACCATTTCCAGAATATTCTGTTGTGTAACCATCCCCTCGTTCCCGCCCAGATTAAGGCACGATGCTGCAAGCCTGGGGCCCGGGCAGCGACGCTTAGCTCCAAGCTGGTCCACGGGGTGTCCCAGCAGAAGCAGAAGACCAAAGCATCGCAGGGGGGCTCTCTAGCCTTGGGCCACAGGCTCGCCCAGGGGGGTCACCCATTACTTAGCACTGCCAGGTCTAGCAATGACTCAGATGAACACAGTGACACAGGTGAGCACTGAGCCCCCCCCCCCCCCAAAACCAGGCACAAAACTTAACAACGTCCAACATCTTAATCTGCCTCTGTCTACGCAAAGACGTTAGAAATTAGGAAGACTCTTCCGATTGGAATCCCCTCTGTCTGGCCTCATCACATTCACTGTCGCCATATGTGACGAGCTGATCCTCTCAAAGAGAGCTGGCCGTGAAGCACTGGTAGCCGTCTCTGTCGCCGATATGTTAATGGTCCTGAAAGCAATACCCCTGGCTGCGGGGGGCCAGAGCCTGTCTTGTAAATGACTGGTCTGTCAGCACGACGTTGACACCCCGCACTGCTGCAGACAGCTGCCAGTACGGGGGGGGGGGAAGGGGGGGGGTGCTGAGCTCTCTTTGTTCGCTAACGGCTGCAAGTTAATTTTTCTTGGCCTGAAGTTGGGTGGTTAAAACCCAGTGAATTAGCTTTGGCAGGAAAGGCAGCCGGGAATTGCTTCCATTATTGTTTGATCGTTGTGTGATTTTTCTTACTGGCTTCACCTCTCCGCCAAGCCGTAAATCTGCATGAACACAAGCACACTTCTCTGCTCGACCTCCCCACTCAGCAGCATCCACATTCACTTTTACACTTCTGCCTGTTTAATATCTGTTTCATTTTAATACTTTTCTCGGGTGTATTGTAGAATCTGGGTCATTGTTGATCCAATGTTTTTCCCCTACTCAGAGGAAGATGAAGAGGAGGATAGTTATGACAGTGAGGATGCAGATGATGTCTTGCATCCCAGAGACGGCTCAGCCAGCTTGGTGGTGACTGGCCCCTCCCCCTCGTCCATTGTAAAGTTAGAAGCCAATCAGAAAGCGAAGAACAAGAAGGAGCGACAAGGCCTCAGCGGTAAGGCTGCATGCTGGAGCTTCCATGTCTGTGCCGTTTTACACTTCACTCTTTGACACAAAAAGACCTCGGTGTGTATGTTGATGTTTCCATGTCCCACAAGCAATAAAAAAGGCCAGTAGGATGTTGGGTTATATCTCTAGGTGTGTGGAGTTGATGCCAAGATCGTACAATTCCTTGGTAAGACCCCACCTAGAATATTGTGTGCAGGTTTGGTCACCATACCTTAAGAAGGACATTGCTG
>JAODJW010000045.1:8171102-8186835 GCA_026777045.1 Hyperopisus bebe
CTAGTGTAGCGGAAGCTAAAACCCTGGGTTCCATTAAATCAGAGCTAGATAAGATTTTAACAACTCTGAGCTATTAGATAAGTTCTCCCTAAACGAGCTTGATGGACCTAATGTTTGTAAATGTTTTTATATTCACAAATTTCAACCACAGGATCCCTAAGCCTTTCCTGCGTTGAAGGTCAGGTGAAGGTGAAGAAGAAGGTCCCCTCTAGGCCAATGCCCCTGGCTCGCCCCAGGAAGCCAGCCGAGGACAAGGAGGAAGGGAGGCCAAGGAGAGTACGGGGCCCCAGGTCTCGCCACCAGCAGGCGATGTGGGGGAAGCGAGGAGACAGGGGTTCGCCTGCAGTCATCAGCGAGAGGCTGAAGAGGGCAACACGCAAGAGTGTGACACAGCAAGTGCCGACCAGAAAGGTGATTGGAGCCGGAGAGGGCCGCTCATTTGCATAATCAGTATTCATAAGGGCTCATGGGGGTCGTCCACCCCACACCCACAGCAGACTGGTGTGTATGAGAGACACTCAGAGTGCATTATAAATGCTGAAGGGTGCCCCAGTTTACATGGCATGCCTAAAGTTGTCGCCCAAGCACAATCTAGCCAGTCAGACTGTGAGTGACATGATGAAACAGACTTCCTGTCACTTTATCTAGTCCAAAGGTCGTGCGGTAAGTCGGCTGCTGGAGAGCTTTGCGGCCAACGAAGGCTTTCAAATGGACGAGGATAGCAGCTTCTCAGACGGTGGTGAGGACGGAAGCCAGCCAGGGCACATGTGTCACGTGAACAGGAGCACACCAGGTGAGGCCTGGTACTCCATGTGTACACAAACATTTCCTGGGAAGGGCTAGCAGCCACCCTCTTCACTGTGTGTGTGTGTGTGTGTGTGTGTGTGTGTGTTCTGCAGCCCTCCCCAGCTGCGTCCTGACCAAAGAGCTGCTCATGGATGGTTTAAAGGTCCTGATCTCGGAAGATGAGCTCCTGTACGCCGCTCGCATCCACACACTGGAGCTGACGGACATGTGAGTGGTAGACGGCGTGGCCACATGCACCGCCGCCATCTTTCTCAGGCCAGTGGTCATTCTGATCAAACAGTGGAATTTAGGAAGAACTCATGCTCATAGTTTTTGCCCAGAGGTTCACAGGGAAGTTAGTGATGTATTTCTGATGAAAAGCTGCTCTGCTCTGTCACCCTGCTTCAAGGGGTCTGGCTATCCCCTCCTTACCGAGAGGGTAGGGGTGCAGAGTGGGGAACAGGCTGTGAAAACACACACAAAACAACCCCTTTCTGCTCTGTGCTCTCCCAGCTACAGCATCACCATTGACGGCGAGCGAAGAAGCCGGCAGAAGATCTACTCCTTGGAGCAGCTCTTACAGGAAGCTGTGAGTTTAGCCTTCTGGGCTCTCTTTGTTGCCCGGAACTTGACGCTCTACCTTAGGGTGGTGGTGATTTTCAGACAGTATCTCACACACTCCGTGCAGAGTGCACAGCCCCAGCTGCATGGCATGTGACCTTTTCCAGGTCCGGCACAGTGACACCGCCACCTCCAGTGACAGCGTTCCTCCCTCAACCGCGACCACTTAGAATTTCTCACCCCAACGGCATGACAACAGAGCTGCGGGTGACGGCACAATTTGTCATGAATCACGGTGCAGACGTGCTGATCCTCTCAGTGTAAACATTTTAAAAGGGGCAGTGCAGGAATGAGGGGATTGAGAGGCGCGCCTCCTCAGCCAACCCCAGCTCTGCCCCACCATTGGCTCCCAGGGGAGAGGAGCAGCAGCAGGAGGTGTGAGGCTGCCGACAACATGACGATGGAACCGTGGGTGACAGCACAATTTGTCATGCATCACGGTGCAGACGTGCTGATCCTCTCAGTGTAAACATTTTAAAAGGGGCAGTGCAGGAATGAGGGGATTGAGAGGCGCGCCTCCTCAGCCAACCCCAGCTCTGCTCCACCATTGGCTCCCAGGGGAGAGGAGCAGCAGCAGGAGGTGTGAGGCTGGTTGTAGGGGGGGGGGGGGCTGCATGCAGCTGGGACAGATGTACAAAACATGCAGCTACATCCATGCAGGAGTCTCTGATTGGGCCAGCAGCTGTGTGGGAGTCTCTGATTGGGCCAGCAGCCGTGTGGGAGTCTCTGATTGGCCCAGCTGCTGTGTGTCTGTGAATGGGCCAGTAGCAGGGAGTCTGGAAAAGTTGAACCAAGACAGTTGGGTAGTGGTTGTCTGGGCCGGGGAGGTAGTGGGGAAGAATTGGAGAGTGGGAGCGGGCCGAACCAAGAAGGAGGGCAGAGGGGAGAGGAAGGGATGAGAGTGGGAGGGAGAAAAGCGCGGATAGGTGGAAAGCTAAATGGAGAGCAGAACAGTGAAGGCGGGGGATGAAAAAAAGGAGGAAGGTAGGAAGAGAAACAGAAAGGAAGACAGTGAAGGGGCAAAGGGGGAGGAAGAAAAAGGGAGAGGTACAAAGAGAAACAGAAGGAGAGGAAGACAGAAAGGGGGAAAGGAGAGAGGAGCGACAAAGAGAAACAAGTACAGGGAGAGGAGGACAGAAAGGGGGGGAGGGAGGGAGAAAAAGAGAGAATGAGGCAGATGGAAATGGAGAGGAGGACAGCGAAAGAGGGAGGGATAGAAACAAGGAGAGACAGAGAGAGAGAGTAGAGAGAGAGAGAGACTGAGGGAAAATGAATGTGACAGTGTGACACATGTCCTGCTGCTCAGATACACGCAGAAGCCCATCAAGGCTTCTCTCTCTCTCTCTCTCTCTCTCTCTCTCTCTGTCTGTCTCTCTCTCTCTCTCTCTCTCTCTCTCCCTCTCTGTCTCCCTCCTCCCTTCTCTTTTTACCTCACATGAGCAGACACACAGTCACCCAGATAGCCTTTCAAAAGCTGTGTCTTCCTTCTTTGGTGTTACAAATACACTGATCCTTCTTGCAAATGTTTCTTTTAATAAGCATTAATAAGTCTCCAATGCATCATTTAACTGGGCTAAAAATCCAGGTAGGTGCATCCAAACACCCAGCAAGTCTCCCTTCCTGGTCAAGGCCTGGAGTGCAAGGCAGGCAGCAGGCGGTCATCGTAGCAACAGATTAGCAACATTAGCCTGCTTTGTACCTGTCGGCTTTGACTGAGACTGAAATGTCAGACTGGTGATGGTGTAACATGAGAAAGCATGTGTACATGTGTATCCACAATCTTCCTTCTAGTGCAGGTGAGCTCATGTAGGAGACCACGCACCCAGGGTTGAGGAATTTCCTGCTTGAGCACCGATCACTTATGTTCTGGTAGATTTTTTTTCCCCCCGCCCATGTTGACTGACACAGACAACGATCGTCTACACAATGGATCCCGCCGCTTCTGTTTTCTGTTTAGGTGCTTTGGTAACACATCAAGTGACTGAAGCTCTCTCTCTCTCTTTGTGTGTGTGTGTGTGTGTGTGCTTTGGTCAGGTCCTTGATGTGCAGCCTGGGAGCGAGGCAGTGCTAACATCAGGCCAGCGGGTGTGCGCATACTGGAGCGAGCGCTCACGATGCCTCTACCCCGGATATGTTAGCCGAGGTGAGCGGGGCGAGGGGCTGAACTCTGCTCATACACGCGTTTAAGCACATCTCCGCAAAAGTCGCTTCCACATCATTCATGTCAATTTGGTACTACTGATGAAATCAAGCATTCTTATTTGTTTTCCTGCCTGTTCTTGTAGGAGGCACTTATGAAGATGGGAAGGCAGGTGGTGTCATGGTGGAGTTTGACGATGGAGATCGGGGGCGGATCTCACTGCCCAATATTCGCCTCCTCCCCCCTGACTATCAGATCCACTGTAAGTAATCCATAATTCACTGTTACCATGTGAACTGAAAGGTAGAATAGTGTCAGCCATCAGCTTCTCTAGTTCTCCATAGTCACAGATAAATGTTAGCCTATGAATAGGTAGCTCAACTCGTTCAGCCCCACTCCTGTTCCATTAGCACCCGCAAGCGTCGAGCCACCTACCCTGGTGGCCTGTGCTGGACAGAGGCGACGGAGGAGCTCCACATTGGAGAAGGCACCTCTGCCTCACATGACATCTGAGAAGCCAAGCAAAATGGTGACTGTGAAGGAGAGCAAGGCCATCACCAAGGCCAAGCCAGGTAGAACCACCCTTGGAAACCAGTTAGACAATACAGGTCCAGTTAGACAATGCATGAATTAATTATGGGAAAATGGGAGTGGATGGGTCCTCTTTAAGGGCCAATAGCAAAGGCATGAAAATAGCTTGAATGTGTCTTAGAGGGCCGATTGACATTCTTGGGGCTGCTGTTGGTTCCTACCCATGGTGTTGTGACAGTTTGTGTGTCATTAAGTCGTTTCATCAAAAAATAAGGAGCATATTTTCATTACTATTATTTGTGTGCTAACAGGCAGACCAAAAGGTTCAACAACAAAGAATTCCTTGGTGACCAGGATGAATAAGACTGCCAACCCCATGCTCAGCTGGCCAGTGGATTTGGTACCCAAAAAGAAGGCTATAAATCTCTTCCAGGTCAACGGGAGCCCCAGGAAACCCTTCAAAAGGAAGGAGGTTGAAGCCTTTTCACTCTCATCCTCTATAGCTACCCCAGCTAAAGGAATCTTCCGGAGCTCCTTCGCCGTGGACTCCTTCAGCAGCATTGCTAATGGTTACTCTTCTTTTGGAAACCAGCCATCTGTGATGTCTGTCAGTTCCAGAAACTCCCTCTGCGGTCGGGGCAGGAGGCCAGGTGAAGGTGGGGGCATGCAGGGCCGGAAGGCAGAGTTTCTTGTCAAACTTGACCATGAGGGGGTAACCTCACCCAAGACAAAGAACAGCAAAGCCTTACTGCTGCGAGGATCTACAGGGCATGGAGGTCAGCTGGACAAAGGCTTTGACACAAAAGGGGTGGCTGCCATGGCCCAGACAATTGGTTATTCTCACCCTGCTCTGCTCATCAAAGACAACAAGAAGGTGGATGGCACTCGAGCAGATCTCTTGCTCAAAGGGGTGTCCCACCTGCAGAAAGCTACACCATCCTTGGTCTTAGCCGATTACGCTGACTTTGGCATGAACTGTCACAGTGACTGTCCCAGTTCCTACTCTGACATGGACGAGGAAGAGGATGATGATGAGAGGGGAGCCCCCATGGCTACTGCCTCTGGGGGCCTCAGAACAGCTGGAAGCTTCCTCTCTCGTCTCTCAGTCTCGTCTTCCTCCTCTGGTTCTTCTAGTTCCTCCAGCTCTGGCTCCCTGTCCAGCTCCAGCCTCTGCTCCTCTGACAATGACTCGTCCTACAGCTCGGAGGATGAGGAAGGCTCTGCACTGCTGCTGCAGGGCTGCCTCTCCTCCCATCGGCCCCTCCTGCAACCCCCAGAACCAGCATCTGGGCCAACTCAGGGGTCCTTCGTCGCCAAGACCATGACTGTTCCTGGCTCAAAGGCCGAGAATGACAACAGTGCCAGCAGCAAGCCACTCAAACGAAAGCAGTGTCCAGGCCCTGCCCTTAAGAATCCAAAGGATCTGGCTAAGAGACAGAAGTTCCAGGCAGTGAATAACCAGCCCAAGGTCTCGGCTTTTCTGCCAGCACGCCAGCTTTGGAAATGGTCTGGAAACCCCACACAGGTAAGCCACCTGGATTATATGTGGTCTCGTCATAACTGTTAATGCATTCGCTAAGTACATTAAACCTGCTTTAGTCTGTAGGGCAAATAGGTCATTAGTATGATGGTCCCGTGTCATGTTATGTTTCGCAGTTGTCTGACTGTTTGGTCTGTGTTTGGCAGAGGAGGGGCATGAAGGGTAAAGCACGCAAGCTGTTCTATAAAGCTGTAGTGCGCGGCCGAGAGACTGTGTGCATCGGGGACTGTGCGGTATTCCTCTCGGCCGGCCGCCCACACCTGCCCTACGTGGGCCGCATCGAGAGCTTTTGGGAGTCCTGGAGCAGCAGCATGGTGGTGAAGGTGAAGTGGTTCTACCATCCTGAGGAGACGAAGCTGGGCAAGCAGCAACGTGATGGCAAGGTGGGGTTTGCAGCTAAAGGGCAAGCAGTGCTGACACACTCCTTATTTTCCAGGCTTTTCCTGCAGCTGTAGAAACTGAATTAAACATGTTCAACAAGTGTTATATGAGTAATCAAAACTCAGGATTAACTGGAGTGAAAGCTAAAAACATCTTCACTTTGAGAGCTGTTATCTACAGTGTGAGCTATTTGTTGCCATTGCCAGATGTTTAGATTTTCTGAAGCAGTATTACTTTGCGGGGCAGAAAGTGAGTGAGGGTAAGATCATAAGGTATCCTCTCCCTGCCATAGGTGGGAGTTTTGAGGGAAGCAGCTTGGGCTTGCATTCGTGAAGCTCTTTTTTGTCGTGAAATAAGGCTGGCCGGCTAGCAGTACTGCACATTGAATATTCAGTCTCTGATGTTGCACCCTGCTGGTTGTGGCAAAGCAGACATACTGAATATTCATAAATCAGTGAGACTTTAACGTCTTTGGTCTGAATTCCAAGTACATATTACACTCACATTTGATCCTTTGTGGTTAATGCATAGTGCTGGTCACATTCACTGTCTTCCTTCATGTTTCCCAGCATGCCCTGTACCAGTCCTCCCATGAAGATGAGAATGATGTCCAGACAATCTCCCACAAGTGCCAGGTGGTGAGCCGGGAAGAGTACGAGCAGCTGAGCCGTATTAGGAAGCCCATTGGTAGCAGCCAGGACCTCTACTACCTGGCTGGAACTTATGACCCAGCCAGTGGCCAGCTCTTTACTGCGGAGGGCCTGCCCATCCTGTGCTAGCCCTGGATCTACTTCAAGATACTGCTGAGGAGCCCTCAGGCCCCCGAAGGGTATGAATTGTAACTGCAGTGTCACCCAGCTCTTCTGAGGCAAGGAAAACACACAACTGTTCGACACTTGGAAACATGTGAGTGGCTAGCCGCCACCGCATTAAGAGACAACATGGATACAGCACAGGGCATCCCCAGGCGGTCCACTACGCCCAGTAGCCCCACGGCACTACACAGTTTGCACAGGATTGTGACCACCTGGGTGGAGAGCTCCATGAGTGTAGTTTGGCAAAAAAGCCCCTTAGCTATGTGAAAATAAACTGCTGTAGACCAACCTCTCTGAGGGCAGGACCTCCAAACAGGCACGCTGCCCCTCCCTGGCATCTGCCAAGGACAGTGGCTGGTTGGAGTGAGGGGGTAGTGGTGTGATCTCTCTGACATAAGCATCATTGACCCCTCCTTTTCTGACATGCATTTGACGTGGGGAAGATAGAGCACAGCTGCCATGCGGCATAGCCTGGTCCAAGGTGCATCCTCAGTACGGGAGGCCTGCAGTGTAATGTACGGGAGGCCTGCAGTGTAATGTACGGGAGGCCTGCAGTGTAATGTACGGGAGACCTGCAGACCTCATTCTGATAATTCCAGGGATGTTTTTAACGTGCATTTACATAGATATATAAAGATACTTCTGTACATGTACACACAGATACATACTGTATACATAATGGAATGGTTATCCTATCAAGCCATACTTCAGTACCTCTTGCCTGATCTGATTCAGGCTATGCGTGTGTACGTGCGTGTGTGTGTGCGTGCATGGGTCGTACAGAGCAATTCTCTTCTTAATGTCTGTATGTATATATATATCTCTCATATATATATACATACACACATATATATATACTGTGTACATGCACGTACACACACACAAACACAATTGAGAGATTTTATTTCTTTCGTGTTGTCAGATGTGTTCCTTTGTAAGGTTACTGAACATTGGTTATGAGACTTGAATGGGTTGTGACGTTGTTTTATTTGTTTTAATTTTAACAATGAGCACCACCACCACCACGCTGGCTAGTTAGACCAGCCAAACAATGACCACTGCTGTTGCCAAAACCAATCAACCAGGTGGTCCATCTGATGCATTGTTCCTGGAACAGCATGTGTCAAAGGTTGGAGGGGCATCCCATAATGTCCTGGCCCCTTGGCCAGTTGAAATGTGAATGGCTCAGTGAGTCTAGTTTCCTTTTTACCACTTTGCTCTATAGTAGCTTTGTTATCTGTACTGTTATTGCTGGTGTCTGCCATTCTTTTTCACATCTCACAGAAACCCATGAGTCTCTCATCATTGTGCCCTTTAGAGACGGGCACGCTTCTGAACTGTTAGATGGTTTACTGGACATGGGCAATTGTGACTCTGCGGATTGCTGGTCTCAGAGTAATATGCAGCTATCCTGCGCCACTCTGAGAAGGTTGCTTCTGAGCAGCGTTAGCATAGCAGCACTGTATTAGCCTCTGAGCAGGGTTAGCATCAAAACACAGTGTTGACTTCTGAGCAGGGTTAGCATTGCAGCACTATGTTGGCTTCTGAGCATAGATAGCATTGCAGCACTGTGTTGGCCTCTGAGCAGGGTTAGCATTGCTGCACCTTCTTACCTTCTGAATAGGGTTAGCATTGCAGCACTGTGTTGGCCTCTGAGCAGGGTTAGCATTGCAGCACTGTGTTGGCCTCTGAACAGAGTTAGCATTGCTGCACTTTGTTAGCTTCTGATTAAGGTTAGCATTGCAGCATTATGTTGGACTCTGACCACGGATCGCATTGGAGCACTATGTTAGCTTCTGAGCAGAGTTAGCATTGCAGTACTGTATTGTCTTCAGGTTAGCATTGCAACTCTGCATGCACCATGTGGGAAATTGATGGCCTGTGAAGCACAATCATTAAGAGGAAGTTAAAATTAATATTTAAAATAGTAAAGAAGTTGCCTATTTGATAGGCTTAAACAATCAAAGCGATATATATGTTTTTTGTTGTAACTGTCGTTGTTGCTTTTGCTTTTGCCAAATATATTGAGTTATTCAATCAGTATTTTAACTATTGCTCATCTTTATTTATTGCCAATGTAGCTGCAAAGTCAGTAACTTTATAGAGAATTTGGTGTAGTACAATATAAAATGTTACTTTCTGATGTAATAGACTGAGCTCTTAGGTGATGGTGCAGAGGACATTTATTTATTGAAATGACACTGGATCAGCGTTCTCAATGGCTGTTAGTAGTGTGGTCAGCAGACCCCTTGCTAGTCTGTAACTTGGCAGTGAGATTGCCTTGCTGCTCCTTGGCAGGAAGTGACATCATTGGGCACAATCAACCCCCCCCCCCTCGTTTCTTACGGTTTGGTTAAATGATTGTTGATTACTGACAATAAACCGATGTCCTACCACCCTTACTGTTTTGTGCGGTTTGTTTGAATAGGGAAAGATTTAAAGAAATTATGTTATTTTTATAGAGTTCCTTATTTTTTTAACTTGATGTTGAATGCTTGAATTGCTATGTACTTATAACAGGGACTCATGTACTTACAAATGGCAAATGTGGATCATTAAGCCTTTTCTCATAATTGTATTGATCCCAACTGTTAATCCAAGATGTAGGAATTACTGTGAAGCATCACTTGGTCCAAACCGGTGTCGTGCATAAGAACTAGTTTACTTTGTCATGTACAAAAATGCTTGTTTGTCTTTTTTTCTGTCCTCTGCACAAAATGTGTCCAGGGAACAATTTGCGTTCACACAGTAGGAAACTAACCATATAGCTTTGACATCCAATGACATGCCAGAGCCTGTGTGCACACCCACGTGTGGGTATCACTTATACACAGATGGTAGTCGTCTGAGGGCTGTTTCTGTCATGTCAGCTTATTCATGGTTTTGCCTCATATATAGACTTGGGGGGTTCTCTTGATCATTAAAAGCATATGAATCCCAGTCATTTTACATTTTCTCACAACTTTAAATAAAGGCCAAATAGTCTGATTTTGAAGAATGGAAAGAAAAATGAGTTTTCCTCAGCCAGCTTGACTGGACATAGGTGCTGGGGGTGTAGGACTAATGCAATGTCATGCTTAATCGACAGGTCAATGTTGTATGACACGGGTGCAATACTACTAGGATGTAACTGAATAGATGTTGAGCATTGTACAGCAGCTGACAGGTCAGGGTGAGCGGTGAGGAGGACGCAGGTCCGTCTGTCCTTTCACCCAACTTTATTTAAATCCATTATCAGCAACAGTAAGGAGATGAAAGTTTTCAAACATATTCCTAAAATTATTTCTCAGAGTTACTTGGCAAATATTATAATATTTTAACACAAATTAAATAAAGATTTTAATTATATTCCTATTGTTTTGTTGTTTTTTTTTCCTTGAATTTAAAGTGTTTTCTAATTGTTTCAATATTGTAAAGAATTGTAAATATGTAAAGTGTGTTTTGATTTTGGGGTAGGCATTTTGCAGAAAAATGGAGTTTATGAACATCAAACCATGTAAAAACATTTTAGTATTAAGATTTTTACAGATGGCTTATGAATAAATATGACAAAACCTGCTGTTGGAGTTTGGCTTTGACTGTATAAAATAAAAAAAACATTAATCTGTTGAAATCGCATAGTATATGGAGAAAGTGTGAAAGACAAGTAGGGCTGATTTTTCTGTTCAAACTACTGACACGGGGGGTGTAGTGGGAACACTCTGCCAAAAACCTGTTTTTTCATCGGTGTTAGCTTTTGAAATTTGTGCACGTGTCCACAACCCATTGATTGTGACGGTTAATCTTTAAAATCTTATTTTGAAGTCAGTCTTGATGACTTATCGTAACATTTAGCTGCTGTTTAATGCCTTGTTTATCGCCAGTTTGCTTTCCCCTCTCTATGGCCCTTTGTCCTCATCTCCTCTCTGCTGCACTTCAGGCCCTGGTTGATCATGCCATGTTTGCACTCTCACGTTCCCTTATCTTCCTGACTAATGGAGGTCTCTAATTGGAGGTCTCTATTATGCTGGTGGGTGTCAGCTGGATCGGCTGTAATCCTGGTCAAAACCCTGTCTCCTTGGGCCCCGGAGTGCCTTTGTTGGAGGAGGGGGGGGGGAGACATCCATTAGTCATTTTCTGGAGGAATTGCCTCAACTAGCATAAATGGCTGTTTACTCAGCCGGGTTATGAGTGTGCTCCATGGGGATGGCCGTGTTTGTCAGAATCTCAGCCTTCTTTTGTGTTTGCGGAGTTACGCTCTAGTAGGCGTCCTCCACTGAAATACTGAAATCCTTGCTCGTTGCCCTCCCCATCTCATGCCATGGGCAGGAAAGCCTCACTCTGTGTCGGCGGCTTCTCTTCCCCCATGGCTCAATGACAGCACAATGCAATCTCTCTCTTCCCTGTCAATTATTAACCTTCCAAATTCTACTCAAACTACTACAGGTGAGAGGGCCATTGCTGTTGTACCTTTGAACACCAAATTTCTCCAGAGGGTGCAGTGGTATGGTACAGGGGTGTCAGTTGTTGGCCCCAAGTCCACTTTCACCTAGATTAACTAGTGATGGACCAGTCTGTTTGCCGGCATATATTTGTGGAATGGCATTACATTGCTTTTTATTCTGTGGAAAATGAAAGATCAGTCTGCTGGCCAGATTTACCAATTATAAACATTGTTTCAAAGTCGGCACTTTGAAACCTCTTGTAAGTGGTGAGTGAGCTGGCAAAATGCCTCATCCTCCACTACATAAAATTGTTGATCGTCCAATACAATCATTTTCCATTCAAATTCCATTATTTGAGTAGTTATCTCTTTAGCGCTGGTGCTGCTAACTTTGAATAATGCCATCCATCCATCCATCCATTTTCCACTGCTTATCCAGGGTCAGATCGGGAGGGCAGCAGTGTAAGCAGGGATGGCTAGACCTCCCTCTCATCAGCCACATCCTCTACCTCTACCTCTATTGGGAGAATACCAAGGTGCTCCCTGGCAAGCCAAGAAACATAATCTCTCCAGCATATCCTGTGTCTGTCCCGGGGTCTCCTCCCAGTTGGCTATGCCTAAAACACCTCCCGAGGGAACCATCCAAGAGGTATCCTAGATAGATCCCAAACCACCTCAACTGGCTCCTTTCAATGCGGAGGAGCAGTCCTCCCGAATGTCTGAGCTCCACACCCTATCTCTAAGGCTGTGTGGAGGAAGCTCATTTCGGCCGGTTGTATCTGTGATCTCATTCTTTAGGTCAATACCCAGAGCTCATGACCATTGGTGAGGGTAGGAACATAGATCAACAGGTACATCAAAAGCTTTGCCTTCCAGCTCAGCTCCCCGTTTACCACAGCAAAATGGTACAGCATCCGCATTACTGCCAATGCTGTACCGATACACCTGTCGATCTTCCACTCCCTTCTTCCCTCATTCATGTATAAGACCCCAAGATACTTCAACTCCTCCACCTGAGGCAGCAACTCATCACCCCACCAATCCACCCTTTTCTGGCTAAGAACCATGACCTCAGATTTGAAGGTGCTGATCGTCATCTTGGCTGCCTCATACTCAAACCTCCCCAGTGTCTGCTGCAGGTCATAGCCCGATGACACCCACTGTACCATGACAGAAGACCAGGACAGAGGGTTCAGAGCGACCAGGTTTATTAGGGATGAGACAGAGAAGGGTCAGAAGCCATTGCAGGGTCTTAACTATAATTCGTCCGTAGATAACACCAGAAGCCGTAGTCGAGAAGAGGGGGCCCGAGGGTTGAAGAGCTGGGGAGTCTGTCCGAGGACGCAGACACACAGAGAAGGGGAACCCACAAGGGAAGTCACAGGGAGGGCGGAGGGGAAGTAGGGCAGGCAGGAGGTGCAGGTAACTCGTGGAGGGCCAGACTGACGGAATGTAATTGCGGGAAGAACAGTTAGAATGCTTAGTAGTGGCATGCCAATAATATTTCGCACTGACCTGCTGCCAATGTGAGGCATAAATAGGGAATTCCATTTTCTCTAGGCAGGATCAGCTGTGGTTGCTGTCATCACAAAGTGGGCGTGACCGGGCATCACCAGGTGGGCGTGACAGCCACAGGAGCACATCATCTGCAAAAAGCAAATACGCGATCCTGAGGCCCCCAAACCTGACCTCCTCCACTCCTTGGCTATGCCTAGAAATTCTGCCCATGAAAGTTGTTGACAAAGGGCGGCCCTGGTGGAATTCAACACCCATGAGGAAGGAGTCTGACTTATTGCTGGCAATGTGAACCAAACCATCACTCAATTTGCACAAGGATCTGATGACCCAGAACAATAGATTTTTCGATTACAAAATTGATCATGGAACTGCGGCCTTGAGTGCTCTGGTGCCAAGTGCACTTATGAACATCCTTATACTTGAATATGGTGTTCGTTATGGATTAGCACAAGTCCGATAACAGATCACCGCTCGGAATACAATCAGGCAGGCCATTCCTCCCATTCACTCCCTTCCAGTTTACACTGTCATTACCCATGTGAGCATTAAAGTCCCCCAGCAGAGCAGTGGTGTTCGGTGCTTACGCGCAAACAACCTCAAAACATCAGAGTCTGTCCCCCAACACAAAGTCGAAGGGAGGAGACCCTCTCATCCACTGGGGAAGACTCCAATGCACCGGCACTGAACCAGGAGGCTATATGTAACCCCACCTCTGCCCGGCACCTTTCACCATGGGAGACTCCAGAGTCAAATAGAGTCCAGCCCCTCTCCAGGAGTTTGATTACAGAGTCTGAGCCATGCGTCAAGGTGAGCCCAACTATATCTAGCCAGTATCTCTCTATCTCCTGCACCAGCTCAGGCTTCTTCTCCACCAAAGAGGTTACATTTCATATTCCAAGGGCCGGATTCGGTGGCCAATGATTGGTCCGTCGAGGTCCCTGTCTTCAACTGCCACATGCGCTATATTGCACGTGACCCCCATGACTGCCCCTGCAGGTGGTGGGCCCACAGAAGTGTGGACCCAAGTTATTTTTTCAGGCTATGCCCGGCCTGGCCCCATGGGTTGAGGCCTGGCCACCAGGCAATCCAGGGCTCCAGGCGGGGTAACATACTCCTTGATAGTAATCATCATGCAAGTCTGTTTGAACCGCACTTAGTCTGGCCTCTGATGTGCGCAGATGTGAGGTGCTGGGTTTGGATCAGAGCTCATGGAGGGCAAATGCAGGCCGTTGCTTATCCCCTGTCTAACCCCATTTGGCCCAGGTAAGAGGGCAGGTGGAGTTGGAGGTAGGTTGGGTTCACTACAGTGGGGTGTGTCGGTCACAAGCAGCCCCCCCTCAGGTGGGGGCTTCAGGGTTCCGAGGGGCTCAGGCCCCATTTATCACAGAGCCCTTGACAACTTTCAAATTCTATGGGTGTTCAAGGTCTGAGCTACGAGGTTAGTGGGAGGGGACGCAGGTGGTATGAGCCAGCCCATGGCCACCCGAAGCATCCTATCCAACATCTGCACCATGTTCTCAAGTACTGCAATGACTATCATAGTCTTGCATGTGGTGCTGGGATGATTATCCATTACTCACATCTACATTTCTGTAATGTCACTGCTATGATGATGAGGGAATAGTGAAAAGAAGGAATTAGAATGGACTGCTTTGAAAATCCAATAAGATCAACTGGAAACAAGAATTCCTGACCGAGTGAGAACTTTCAGTAATTGCAGAAGTCATGTTTGAACTTGTAATCTGTGCGCAATTGAATGAAAATGTGGCTAGGGTTTTAAGTTTTGAAACACGTCAAGTTTTGCAACTCAGTTCAGGATCTTATGGGACAGGCCTGTCATAGGATTTGTGCGTGTGGTTTCCTAATCTTGATTTTTCCAAATAAAGTCAAAAGGAATTGCTAAGAGCCCTCAAAGCAGATCAGTCTTACTCTAGGGTACAACAGATGAGTCCAGTTTGATCCTCGAACAAGACCAGATACTCCACTCATTCATTATCACCTTGTTTATACTGGATTATATCAAAGAAAACCAGCTATCCAAGAGCTATTAAAGGACATGAAATACAAATATGAATAGTATGTTTTCCATTCATTAACACATCACACTGTCAGTCTTGTCCTGCTTTTTCAGACAGATGAAGTCTTACACATGTAGTTACACACATGATCACATGCTCTCACCATGTCAATTCAGTGATGTACCCAGGTGATTTATATTGTTTTGTTTTTTAAAAATCCAATGACTAGTACGTCTTCCACTTCTGTGCTTATTATTACGGACTCCAGACTTTTTAGGCACTGGATAGGTGGGAAAGAAGCTTTTTCATGTATTGTTCCTGGGTAAAATTTATACTTTTAGGTTACATGAGTGCTGCTCCTGCTCAGTAATGCAAACAAGTAGAGCAACAGGAGTTAGGTATAGTTTGACTCCATCCTCTGAGTCATACGTCAAATAACACAGCAAATCGAATCCATCAGTCAGCATGGCTGCCTGCTTGGGCAGAGCATAATGCTGCTCCCGCTCCCTCCCGCCATTCTCTGGTCATAGCGTACCACTGCTCCTGCTCCCTCCCGCTGCTCTTTTCTCATAGAGTGCCGCTGCTCCTGCTCCCTCCTGCTGCTCTTTGCTCATAGAGTACCACTGCTCCAGCTCTTGCTGCTCTCTGGTCATAGCATACCATTGCTCCTGCTCCCTCCCGCTGCTCTTTTCTCATAGAGTGCCACTGCTCTTGCTCTCTCCCACCGCTATTTGGTCATAGTATACCACTGCTCCAGCTTGGTGCAACAACTGGAAGGTCGTTTTATGGTGGAAGAGAGAGCGCCCAGAAATTAGGTACTTTCCCTTAGATACTTAATGGTTTGTTTGTTTTTCTCTCGGAACTTGGAAATTCCGAGATGAGCGACATCACGTCCGACAATCTCCCGTTCGAGCTACCACATCTCGGAACAAACATGGCTGCCTCCATGAACACGCTGCT
>JAODJW010000045.1:8186935-8200500 GCA_026777045.1 Hyperopisus bebe
CTGGTAAAAATCTGATATTGCATGCTAGGATACTGTTTACAGTCATGATATGGTATTCTCTAAATCGAACACGTGCAATTACATTAATAACTATTAATACATTTAACAAAATAAACATTTTTAAAGATTTATAAAAATAGAGTTACTGTTGAATGTGTAAGCCGTCATGTTGAAATTACGTCACAGGGGAAACTCGGACAAGTAAAAGAGGCGTGTTGAATCCTTGTTACTCCATGAAAATATTATAATGCATTTAAAATAACTAAAATGTTTTGGATAAAATGATCAGCCGAGTAATACAAATGTTTAAAGTTATTTTGTGCTTCCAGCTTATTTCCACAATCATTATGAGAAAACCATCTCACTGTATTGGAATTGTTCTTTTCTGGTTTTAATGTTGAACAAGCCAAAGCTGGTAAAATGGAAAGATTTCTTATATTGAGAGCCCAAGTGTTTATAGACCTGCAGATATCTTCCTGTGTTTTAAGCTGCTACATTATAAATTGTTCCAACCCACATTCTTCATACTCGTATTGTTTTGAATGGGACATATAATTTAAATGTTAATTTTGCACCAAAAACCTATCAAAGACTTTTTAGTTGTGATTGTTTGACTACGTCTTTGGAAAGCCTGTTTTGTGCACCTGAATCTAAAGTTACTTCATAAAACTGAAGTTTGTGGCTGCCATTGGTGGGTTGTTGTCAGTTTTGACCATTCTCATATTTGTTACTAATAACAGGACATAAAATGTGGTAAAGGAAGTGAGTGGGGACGGTGTTGTCACTTTACCTCCAGTGCTTTCCAGATATTTTTTTGTTTGTAAACTCCAACCTCTATCCAGTGGTAGGGCTTGATCTAACGTCTTCAGCCTGTAGGACATGCTGCAGCTACATGGCCTTTTTCAAAGCTCAGGGGTATGACTGTACACTGTGAGGCTGTCCTTGTACAACACACTTGTGTCCCTAGCCAGCACACAAACAGGTAAGTGTGTGAACCTAAAGACACTTTACTGGAGTTGAGAAACACAGTTTGAGGAATGTAGGTTGAAAATTGCTTTATTGCCAAAAGTATTGGGACACCTGCCATCACACACACATGAACTTTAATGACATCCCATTCTTAATACATAGGCTTTAATATGCAGTTGGCCCACCCTTTGCAGCTATAACAGCTTCAACTCTTCTGGGAAGGCTGTCCACAAGGTTTAGGAGTGTGTTTCTGGGAATTTTTGACCATTGTTCCAGGAGAGCATTTGTGATGTCAGGCACCGATGTTGGACGAGAAGGCCTGGCTCGCAGTCTCTGCTCTAATTCATCCCAGAGCTGTTCTATGGGGTTTAGGTCAGGGCTCTGTGCAGACAAGTTCCTCCACACCAGACTCAGTCATCCATGTCCTTATGGACCTTGCTTTGTGCACTGGTGCAGTCATGTTGGAACAGGAAGGGGCCATCCCCAAACTTTTCCCACAAAATTGGGAGCATGAAATTGTCCAAAATGGCTTTGAATGCTGCAGAATTAAGAGTTCCTTTCACTGGAACTAAGGGGCGAAGCCCAACCCCTGAAAAACAAACCCCACACCATAATCCCCCCCACCAAACTTTACACTAGGCACAATGCAGTAAGGCAAGTACCATTCTCCTGGCAACCGGCAAGCCCAGACTCGTCCATCAGATTGCCAGACAGAGAAATGTGATTCATTATTCCAGAGTACACGTCTTCACTGCTCTAGAGTCCAGTGGCGGCGTGCTTTACAACACTGCATCCGACACTTTGCATTGCACTTGGCGATGTAAGGCTTGGATGCAGCTTCTCGGCCATGGAAACCCATTCCATGAGGTTCTCTATGCACTGTTCTTGAGCTAATCTGAAGGTCACATAAAGTTTGGAGGTCTCTAGCTAATGACTCTGCAGACGGTTGGCAACTTCTGCACACTGTGTGTTTTAGCATGCGTTGTCCCCGCTCTGTGATTTTACATGGCTTACCACTTTGTGGCTGAGAACTTTGCTGTTGTTCCCAATTTCTTCCACTTTGTTATAATACCACTAACAATTGACCATGGAATATTTAGTAGCGAGGAAATTTCACAAATTGATTGTTTCACAGGTGGCATCCTATCATGGTACCATGCTTGAATTCACTGAGCTCTTGAGAGCGACCCATTCTTTCGCAAATGTTTGTAGAAGCAGTCTGCATGCCTAGGTGCTTAATTTCATACACCTGTGGCTATGGAAGTGAATGGAACACCTGAATTCAATAATTTGGAGGGGTGTCCCAATACTTTTGGCAATATAATGTACATTGTGATCATACTCTTGTTCTCTGGCTCTCAGTTCAGATACAGGGGAGGGAGAAAGGTCTGAAAGGCTGATGGCACTTTGGTAAGAGCAGTGAAGCAAGGAAGTTGAGGGTTATGGACTCAACACCTTGGTAATGGTAAACTGGTCCATGTGACATGGAGATGCAGGAATGGGTTCCAGGGAGCTTACATAGAGAGAGAAAGGAACATAAAGGAGAGCACAACAGAAGAGGGGAAAGGCAGGCAGGTTTTTATATTGATCGCAAAAGGGTTATAGTAGAACAAAGGAGTTCCAGGATGTCCGTCACCCCCCACCCCCATGTTAGAATCTGACTGCAGGTAAATGATGGAGATTCCAGATTGCATGCCTCCTCAGAACTCGCTCAAAAGAAGAAATACTTTGGATCCCAGTGCGCCCTCCACTGGAACTCTCTGTTTTGATCAATGATCTTTAACTAAGCAGTTTGAGGCGGAGGGGGTTGATTATGCAAACCTGGGTTGACATAAAGAGGTCAGTGTGTGGGACAGTGAGATGGATGGGGGGGTGGGTCAGTGAGGCCATGTCCATAAGGCTGAACCTGTACAGAAGGCTGTAGGCGTAGCTCTGCAGCGATGACATCTAGCGAGCCACATGATGGACCATGCAGAAGCCCCACAGCATGTCAGTATTTGCTCACAAATGGGCATGGATATCCATGCTTGGGGTTCCCAACTCAGCCCCCTCTCCAAAGCCCACATGGGCTCAACTGGTATATCTACAGCCCTGCTAGGGAGAAGTGAGTGGATCCGAACACAGATGTGTGTCCCAAACTCCCTGAGCGGAGAGGCTTGACAAGGCTGACAGCCAGATGACCTCCAACCAAAAGCTGTTCAGAAACACCAGAAGATGTACACAACCACCCATTATTTTTCATTAAAGTGAATGAGCGAGGTCACCACTGTTCTGCCTGTGAAACTGTGCCCCCCCCCCCCAAACCTCTGCGTGTAGGAGACTCGGTGAAACAGGATTACCTGATGGGCCCCTCACGCTCCACTTGTGATGCCATGGAAACCGGGTCTCCTTGAGTTCAGAGCTTTGTACAGCGTGACAGTGAATGACGGGGGGTGGTATCCATTCGAGGCCTATTGTTACTCCAGCGGTCAAAGAAGGCTGCTGTGCCTGTGCTCGAGAGCACCGCTGGAGGGCCACTTTGTTTGGAGAGAGAAGGGTCCCCTTCCCTGTATGACAGTCAGTCCATTTGTCAATCAAAGGAGAGAGGAGAAACCTGTAGGGCAGGAGAAGGATGTGAGCCTTGCCCACGTGGTACGTGGGGCTGAATAACAAGGTCCCGAAGTCTGGAGGTAATTTATGATCCGTTCTGTATACCCATTTTAACGAAAGGGCCTAATTAGAAGGACCTTGCATTCACAGGCTCTTCCAGTCAGAGGCTTTAATAGTGTCCCTGGTCCCTCACTGCCTGCTCCGGCTTGGTGGCACATTTCTGAGACAAAGACGTATTTTTTTCCATACAGAGGACACTTAGAAATGGGCCGTGTGACTGCAGGCATCCACAGCAAAGTCCTCCATTTTCCTTGAACTGTTTTTCACTCTTAATGCAGTCCATTGGCCTGAGAATCACATTTAGTGCCACTGATTGATTTGTCAGTGGCCACGTGTACCCCCCATGACCTGGACTATTCTCAGCCTCCCAGGGAAGCTCTCTATCAATTGAGAGGGGAGGGGTTGAGGTATTTCACCATAGAAATACATTTCACCACCTTCCTGGCTGACGTACTTACCTTTTACGCCCAGCGGGGAGCCCTAATGGACTGTAGAGCAAGTCAGGTTCCAGGTGTGCTTTGAGAGTGCTTCGACCCGTCCTGCGGCCCGTCTGGTGACCTGTCTGCTTCCTAATTGCGGCGCCAACTGTTCTGTGTTTCCAGGCTCTGAAGGTGTGCATTCTGACATTGCACCCACCCCCCCCACCCCCCACAAGCAAAGCCTTTGGCTCTGGCTTCTGTTTCCACTGCTCTCCTCTCTGAAGGCCAAGGCTGTATTATCTCAATTGAACCCCCTCCCACACACGGAATGCAGGGAATTTATGTCCTAAAGGCCAGTGAATCAGCTCACTTTCGCTTGGTCCCCAAAATACGCCTCACAGTGGTATATTTGGGGGAGTCCAGCAACACATCCATCAGTAACATCACTTGTGCGCGGTGGTCAGAGGTGTGTGCGGTGGCCTTTGTGTGTGGGGGGGGGGGGAGGGGAGGACAGTGTCTGCGGCCAATCACTGATTGTTTAATAAAAGCAAGATCAGGCTGCTCCTGCCCCTATGAACTCCAGCCCATCCCCCCACAGATCACAATGCATTGTGGGATCAATGGACTCCCACGTCTTGTAGGGGATACAGCATTTTGATCTGCCAGGCTGGCACCCCATCATCAGTGAGGGCCAATTAACGTGAACGAGAAAAGAATGAGAACAGCATTAACGTGCGTACCAATGTCTGCCTGGGGGGCAGAAGTCCCGCCACCCTCCCTCAGAACTCCCTGACCCCTTGCTCTCTGCCCCCGAGGCATCCCTCACTGCTAGGCCGGCCAAACGTCAGAGAGTTTTTCAGAAGGTCGGATCTGGCGTTCAGTCGTCACCCATTCACACAGTGTGCCATATCAGCACACAAACATCTCTCCAGTGACAGTGACAGATAGCTAATGAAACTTTGGGGAAACACAAAGGCATCCTTTGTCTTTGAGGAACAGGGCAAAATCTGAATGATCTGAAAAAGAAAAGACACTCACGCTGATATGGAGCCCCTGATAAGCGGTTTATTTTGTCTTTGTGGCCATTCACCAGGACAATGTTTCAACCATTGTTTGGTCTCCGTGGCCAGTGACACAGTGAGAAGCGGAGTAATATTAGACTGAGGTGACGAATAGCTCCCCCACATCAGAGGATATTTATCAGGAGAGGAAGTGACACACTTTTTCAGTTAGCCTCCTAACAACGCCATTGTGAGGTGCAGAAGGGCGGGATCAGTTTTACTGGGGCTTTGTTGAAGTTTCAGCGTTGCCCAGCTTTGGAGGTGCAAAAGGTGTTATGGAGTTCATCAAGACCAGAGCGAATACAAGGCTCAGAGAAAACGAACCAGCCTGGAACAGAAACAAGAAGTGGTTCCAAGGTGTTTCGCCTGCATTCTGCTGAGGTGGGGGGGAGCGGTAGCACACACCGAGCTCCTCTTCCAGGACGCAGTTGCTAAATAAAGGCAGGTAGATGTGAAGGTCGTCATCCAAGACAAATACTACAGACGTCTATCTTATTCTCGAGCAAAACTGTTCCACATGCCCCACGTTTCTCAATAAAGTCTGTGCTTTATGGCCCAGAGTGGGGTGAGTAGTCCCAGTGCTGTGTAATGCCTCCTCTCTCACTCTGACCCGTCGGCAAACACAGCCGTCAGCTGGCCCTCCTTCACCATGTGCTCTCTCCTGCAGCACCCATGCCATGAGGGGCTCAGCTAAAGTGCTCGTCTCGGATTTCGTAAACGGGCTGTTCAGGGCAAACCTGTGAGGCAATCTGTGTTACGGGAGACAGACACACAAGCCTTCGTCATGGGAGAGGGAAGAATGTCTAATGACCTTAGGAGTGCACTATTTAGGTGCAAAAGTGTGACTGATGAGGGATCTGCTCCAGAATAAGAAAGTTTTCAGTTTTTAGCCCAGTTTCTGTCACTGAAGATGAGGTGACAAGGGGATGCGCCTCTAACAGGCTATACCAGGCGGGTCAGTGTCACAGATCCCCCACAGGAGTCTTTACCTCAGTATGGCAAACTCATGGAGCCATCTAGCTGAGGTTTAGTGCATAGTCGGTGGTTTTACAAAGTTTTGTACTGTGTCTGCAGCCATCCTTCATAAAACTGGGAGCCAGCAGTCCCCACCCAAACCCTTTGTGACCTCTGTCTCTCCCAATCCCCTGTCCATATGGTCCTCTTCATCCTCCATGCCATTCAGATCACTGATTTCTGATGGGGGAGGGGCTTTGCAGGGCCCTCATTTGTTGGCGCGGTGGTGCCTTGGGGGTGATGTTGCTTAATTGCCGGCAGCTCTCCTATCTGCAAGAGCGCCAATATGGGGGGGTGGTAAATCTTTGGTGGGGGGGGGAGCTGTGCTGACAAATTAATACGCAGAGGAGCATGCAAGCGCAGGGGCCAGGGAAACCCCATTTGTCTCTGCCAGCACCGCCACTGCACGTCGGCCCACATCGGCCCACGTCCCCCAGACGTTAGGGATTGGCTGGTGGGGGGCTCTTTGGCGTCGTTTGCTCTCCCTTGCCTCACAGGGGACCTGTAGAGGGCTGGCCCCATGGCAATGGGGGGAGTAGTGAGAGGAGAACATGAGAGAGAGTTTGAGGGAGAGCAGAGTGTGATAATCCCCAAAGCCTGGATCTGTGTGGCACATGATTATCCCCAAAACCTGAGTCAGCGTGTAGTGTGATAATCCCCAAATCTTGAATCTGAGTAGTACAGAATAATCCTCAAAGTCTGAGTCAGAGCGGAGCTTGATAATCCCCAAAACCTGAGTCAGAGCGGAGCCTGATTGTCCCCAAAACTTGAGTCAGAGCAGAGCGTGATAATCCTCACAGCCTGATTTAGAAATATGCACAATAATCCCCAAATCTTGAGTCAACGCAGAGCCTGATAATCCCCAAAGCCTGAGTCAGCATGGAGCCTGATAATCCCTAATGACTGAATCAGGGCAGAGGATGATAATCCCCAGAGGTTGTAGCTCAGATGACTTACTTTGCCTGACCTTTCGGCATCATGTCGCACACAATTAAAGCGGCAATGCAACGGGCTATTGTACACTTCCTGCTACACTGAGAGTGTCTTCCCTCACTCTTTATGGACTGGAGTCTCCATTCATCCATCTCATTTGAGTTATTATCGGGAGAATCTCAAGATCAAGGCAAACTGAATGCAGATCGCAAGTCTGCAGCAATGGCTGCACCAATTTGAAATATTTAATTGTGTTATTCCCTGGTGGAATTACAAAATGAATGTTTCCCAGATGACTCAGCAGAATACACCATTAATTACTCCACGTAAGAAAGCAGAAGAAGAAGAGTGCCAATAATGAGAACACTGGCATTTTTTCAGGCTAAATGCTTGTGTGAGGCACTACCTAGTGAAAAGGTTATGCATGCCATTTCACACACCCATCAAAATATATCAAAAAATGTGTGTGTGTTAAAGAGTGAGTGATCGTGTGAATGAGTGAATGAGTCTAGGGTTTAGGCAGCCACTGCAACGTTCATTTTATAAAGTACCATACTTATCAAAGAGCTCTCCCATGAAATGACAATCAAAAAGCTGAGCGTGTCTCTGAAGTGTCCTCTGGGTGTGTGCTTGTTTGTTTGATTCCTAAGCGGAGGTTTCTCAGGCTTGGACCACATAGTGATATGGCTGGGGCCTGGGCCCCAGGGTCCGTAGCCAGTCACTATGACTGGGATTTGCGCCTCACGCGCTGTGCCGGGAAGCCCCTCTCCTGCTGAAAAATGTCAAATGACAATTTAGTAGTTATATAAGATCACAAGCCACTTGTTTTCTGCGGCCTCCTTGCTAGGAAAGCCAGTGATACCCGGCCTAATGCCACGGTCAAGCCTGCCCACTGCGGTCCCTCCATCCAGAAGGACAAGATGAATTATGATTGAGAGACACCGGGAGTCAATTGGAGTGTGGAATGCCGGACATGGGCAAGTGTGCCTATCCCCTCTACCGGCGTAATTAAGAAATGGGCATCTACACAGAATTCTCTGTCAGCTTCCAGTGTCATGTGGTGTCATGGGGAGATGACAGACAGGCTTTTTGAAGCAGAGAGGACCCTATGTAGTCAGCTTCAATGGCAACAGTGAAAGATGAGTGAGAGAGATCTCTGGTGTTTGACCCGGCACCAAACATGTGGTGGCTGAAGACAGATTTTCAGGTCAGGACCTCCATGCTGGCCTGTATGCCCTCTAACCCTTTCCCAAGCCATGTGATTAGAAACAGAGACTTTTACTGGGAAAAACATCTGACAGCAAAGTATAGACAAGTGAACGAGGTCGAGGGCCGGAAAGAGACGAATCCAGGACACATTAATATGTATATTTCCAGTATGAAGGTGCCATAGTATTCTTAATGACAGTATTATTACATGTCTGTGAAGAATAACATCTGTCCTCAATAAAAGATAGATAAAAAGATTTTATGCCAAAATTAAAAATATTGCATGTATATCATGAGTCATTTATCAAAGGTGGGTGTTGGAGCAGCTTAAAAACTGGGCTCATCTGAAAAAGCTGCAGACAATACAAAGGGAATAATCCCACTAAAGACATTAATCCATGGTCAGGCATGGGGGGAGGGGGGGGCATGTGTGAAGCTGGTGAGTGGCCCTAACCCAGGAACAAAACAACCCTCCTCCCTCCCCCCAGCAAATTGTGTGCTTTCGGCCTTGCCTACTGAGAACCGGGAACCATTATTAATCTTGCCTGCTAAGCTTTGGGGGACCCCAACAGGAAGCCGGGGGTGTGAGAGAGGGGAGACCAGCGGGATGTGGGGGGAAGGGGGATGCAGATGTGTGTCAGCGTGTATGTACTCAAGCAATGGCAGCACGTGGGTAGGCAGGGGCAGTCAGCGAAATGCAAATGTGCGTGTGCAAGGTAGCATGATACACAGGAGGGTCAGTGTGTGACAGAGTGAGCGAGCTGTAGGCACCCCTTTGTGCATGTGTGAGCTGGCATGATACACAGGAGGATGAGCATGTGACAGAATGACTGAGTTGTATGCATATCTCTGCCCGTGTGCCTCTGTGCGTGTGCAAGCCACTGTGATACATGGGAGGGTCAGTGTGAGACACAGTCAACAAACTGTACACACGTGTCTCTGTGCGTGTCTGAGCCATTGTGATACACAGGAGGGTCAGTGTGTGACAGACTGAGCAAGCTCTATGCACACCTCTGTGCCTATGTGACAGTACGGCAGCCTTCGGGTCCTTAGCGCTGGCTTTCACGCCAGCAGAAACAGCCCTACCGCTGAGAGAGCCCGGGGGATCGGGCTTGGCTCACAGGCTTTTTCCGCTTTCTAGGGTTGGTGCTGCTGCCTGATAGCCTGAGTGCATCGCATTAGCCCAAATACACTATCAGGAACATCCAGAGTGGCATGCTAGCTTTTCTTATAGTGTCTCACTCCATCTCTAGGCCCTGGGGTCCCCACCCTTTACCCAGGCCCCCTCAACGCTGCCTCTCAGCTACAACTGCAGGTAATATTGAGTTTCGACAGACACAAGTGTGGCTGGTCAAGTGGACCTGGCTTCGACCCCTAAATCTGCATTCCTGATCAGACCCTATAGGTAAAGGAAGGTTGCAATAATTGTGCGCAGTCTCCTCACGTTGTCGTCTTGGTTCATTGTCAGTCAGGGTAATGGAGAACCCCGAGCATATAAAAGCAAGCAAGTCAAGTAGACGTTTTCTTTCACAACCAATCAAATTCAGTACACTGCATATGGTAATGTGAAATAATGTTACATATAATATTATATAAAAGCGAAATAAAATAAAAGCAAATTATCTAAAGAGAATGTTGATATAGCTGGATGCGAGCCACACAAACTGAATGCAAGATGCTTGTGAGCCGCCCGCTGTCATTTTTGAGGATATTGTTCATTTTCTGGTTTTTCAAACATTGTGGGAACACTGAAGTAAAAGAAAGTGGCTAAAAGTCTGGAGGTTTAATTTCTTTATTAATGTCAGGGTACAAAAACTGCAGAGGAAAAGTGTGGACGAAATATTTTGGTGTATTCACGGGTTAGTAGGAGTATAAATGTCTTCTTATTTTTCATTTATTATTATTCATTGTTTATCACTATCTTATTCGTGTCATGTAATGGCAGTTTTAAGAGATTACCTTGCTCTGTGTAGTAATGGTAACCTTACAGTGCTGGTCCTGTCATTATTACTACAAATCTAGTTTGACAGCACATAAGTGACAGTGTTTTAAATGTTAATTGCTGATTATTTATCGCTGGAGGTGCAGCTTTCATTTAGTTGAAGAGTCTTAGTTGTTTATTTTTGCTTTGCTCTCTTAATGTCCATGATGCTGACAGATTGCCCTGTCTCATGTTCACTGTTGGTGTTGCACCCATCATACATAGTAGCTGGTTTACCTAACATTTCCTTAACGTTAAGATAAGAATGGCCTATGGGATATGTTTCCATGTCATATTTTTAAAATCAAACAATGTTATCAGTTACTTCTCATAAATCATGTAGCACAAAAAGCCATAAAAGTACTTGTGTTCACTTTAGGTTACATCAGTCAGCACAACCATAAACTGGATGGGGATCATAAGCTACAGTAACATTAGCATGCTAACAAAAACAAAACTGATGTTCACCGGCTAACGAAGATTAGTCCTGTTATCTACAGAAACAAACACATAGAAACATAAAAAAATTTAAGATTATTCCTACAATTGACAAACTTTGCTGGCACTGTTAAGGTCTTCTCAGTGAGATGCGCCATTTAGATTCTGTGTTACCATTGTTGCCTGTGCTCACTAGGTTATTCTAAAGGATCCCCAAAAGAAAAAGCAGCTGAAAACAAAACAGCACACTTGTCCCTGATGAACATGGCAAGGGAGCACAGACAGTACACAGATTATCGTACCGAACAAACTATGCACTGGTTACATGCCATAAGCTCTGTTAGGGCCGCGATATACTTCATGCGAGGTGACACATACACAATGCGATGCGTATGTAGCGCCCCCTTCGGCCCTCTATGGGGTCGAACACTGTATTAACACTAAACACAGGGGCCCTGGATTCGTTTATCTTCTACCTTTGAGCTGAGCTCCCGTTAAAGCCTATGCAAAGCTAGGCTACCTATACCCAGTCCGGTCTTCTTCCGAGCAATACACAATGACAGTTCACTTTAAAACATTTACTACACAACGCTAATCGACACAAGGCATAATATATTCAAACATATTCAGAATGAACAACATATATACAATAACCCTCAGTCCGTTAGTCCATCAAAAAGTTAAATATGTAGAAAGTTAACAAAGAATTGTGGCAGGCCTGTTCGATGCTTGTGACCGCAGTGACCACAAATGAAACGGCCGCTTCACTCCAAAGAGCAAAAACACAGAAAATAAGGTAGCCTACCAGTACACCCCCTTCCAGACGTGTTCCGAATCCTGGAGTCAGAAAATAACTTTTTCTCCCCATAGTCCTTCTGTTCTCCCTCTCAGCGGGCTGTGCCGGTGTTTCTCCACACTCCACAGCGAGTCTCTCACAAGACGGGCAGTCCTGCAACCTCCACCTATTGCCACGAGTTCTAGTATATAAACTAATATTAAAGTAGCCATTTGACTGATCAGCATCGAGACCTGTTAGAATCTTATATACCTGGATCATGTCCCCCCTTTGTCTCCTTTGCGCAAGGCTGAACAGATTCAGTTCAGCTAACCTCTCATCATAAGACATTCCTCTAAGACCAGGAATCATTGTTGTAGCCCTACGTTGAACCTTTTCCAAGGCAGCAATGTCCTTTTTAAGGTATGGTGACCAAACCTGCACACAATTTTCTAGGTGGGGTCTTACCAAGGAATTGTATAATTGTAGCATCACCTCCCTTGACTTAAACTCCACACACCTAACCCAACATCCTACTGGCCTTTTTATTGCTTCCCCACACTGGCGAGAGTAGGACATGGAAGCATCAACATACACACCGAGGTCTTTCTCATAATCAGCTACCTTTATTCCAATGGAACCCATAAAATATCTGTACTTTATATTTCTGCTCCCTACATGGATTACTTTACATTTATCTACATTTAGCCTCTGTGCTGCTAATTTAGTATCTGCTACACCACCCACCTTGGTGTTGTCTGCAAATTTAACCAGTTTACTGTATGTATTGGTGCCAATATCATTAATGTAAATTAGGAACAATAATGGTCCTAAAATTGAACCCTGTGTTACCCCACTGTAAATGCAGGCCCACTGTGACATTGTGCCTCTAATAACTACCCGCTGCTTCCTGTATGTTAACCAGTTTTCGATCCATGTGCTACAGTTCCTAAAATCCCTGCAGCTTTAAGCTTAAGCAAGAGCCGTTTGTGGGGGACAACATCAAAGGCTTCTTCTGGAAATCTAAGTAGATCATGTCATAGGCTTTTTTGTGATCAGTTTCTCTTGTAGCTTCCTCACAGAACTGAAGTAGATTAAACAGGACCCACCTCTCCTAAATCCATGTTGGCTATCCCTCATTGAATCCAGGTAATCTACCATTTTCACTTGGATTATAGCTTCCATTACCTTTCCAGTTATGCAAGTTAAACTGATTGGCCAATAGTTTGCTGGATTACTTCTATCCTCTTTTTTGAATATCGGTGTTATATTAGCATGCTTCCAGTCAGAAGGTACCACACCAGTAGATAAGGATTTCTAAAATAGTAATGTTAAAGGTTGGCTAATAGTATCCCTCATTTCTTTTAAAACTATATGCAAGTTGCCATCAGGGCCCTGCTGTCACACCCACCGGGTCACGGCCCACTTCTGACGTCGGCAACAACAGCCGGTCCTGCCTACGGATGATGGGACTCCCTATTTAAACCCCGCACCGGCAATATGTCGGTGTGAGGTATTGTTGGCATGCCACTACTGAGTGTTCTAACTCTCTGTTCTCCCCGCAGTTACGTTCCATCCGTCTGGCCCTCCCCGAGTTACCCGCGCCGCCTGCTTGCCCTTCTTCCGATCCGCCCTCCCCGTGACTTCCCTCATGGATTCCTCCCCTTTGTGTGTCTGTGTCCTTGGACAGACTCCCCGGCTCTTCAACCCTTGGACCCCCTCTCGACTACGGTGTCTAGACGCGTCTTGGCTTCAGGCAATATATACGGACGGATTCCTGGAAAGACCCCGCTACGACCTCTGACCCTCTTTGTCTCATCCCTAATAAACCTGGTAGCTCGGAATCTTCTGTCCTGGTCTTGTGTTCTGGTACACCTGCGATTTATTTATTTTGAGCTTAGCTAGGCTTTGTACCACATCAGCCCCAGTTATACATATATTGGTCATAGACAACACTGAATTTGTACTAAATGGTGGCAGGTTACTTGTGTTGCACCCGTGTAAAATAATCATTAAACTTATTTACTATATCAATTTCATTTTCAATTATAAGACCCTTACTATCCTGCAGATTAGTGATTTCAGCTTTTAGAGCTCTTTTGGAGTTAAAATATTGG
>JAODJW010000045.1:8210931-8225693 GCA_026777045.1 Hyperopisus bebe
CTTTGGGTGGGGATGCTGTAAAGCACTTTGAGACGATGTAATGTTGTGATAATGCGCTATACAAAAATAAATTTGTTTGTTTTTTATTTGTTGTGAAAGCACTGTTTCGTTCTTCTGCTTTTTCCCCCAAACAGTAAATGGCTGTTTTTTAATTTTTCCATACAGTAAAACGGAAAACTCTTGCAAGAGAATGCTGTTTCTATCCCGTTACAGCAACGTAAAAGCTTCTTTATAGTCGACTAATCTTTTTTGAGCTCACAACCAATACAGATATCTCACAAATAGTTATGTTTACTTCTCCTTCATCAAACAACTCTCTGATCGGGTGTTTAAACAGGGGGGAGGCTATTTTCAACCTTCAGCCAAAGACAGGAGGAAGATCTTACCTCCGTTGATTTGCACGCTTAATTGTTGTCTTCAGTCATCCAGCATTAATTAGACTCTCGGCCTTGTCTCTCACTGATCCTGTTCATGACGCCGACTGATAGATTTCTTCAGTGAAACCTCAGGTTCTTTTAGTTGAATGATGAGCCTTAAGCTTAAGCAGTTTATTAAGACAGAATGAAGATGTTACAAAAAGATGTTTCACACGGCCGGTTCAGCGTCTGTCTGTGTCTGTCTCTGCCCCCACTGAGGGAAACTGGCCCTTTATCTAAGGTCTTCATACAGACTCCTGGAGCCAGAGGGTCAGATGGCCTTGGTGAGAGTACGTTGTATGAGAGGCAAAGAACATGATGAGCGTGTAGCAAGGACAGAAAGAAATATAAAAATAAGAAATATGAAGGCTATAAATGAGTGAACTAAATGAACATAATTATATAACTACAAATTAACTAAGGAAATCCCTCAGGGTCAACGATTTACAACCCTACTTCCCAGTAATCCTTCCAGGGAGAAATGCTTTTTGAACATTTTTACGTTACCTAGAAAGCTGGGTTTAATTATGGCTGTTTCTTAAAGATATTATGGACCATTGTTTTTCTACATATAATTATTGACAAAAATTAAATTATTTATACTGTGATTTGCAAATTCATTAAGCAAACATATAGTAATTCAGGAAAAATAGCAATGGCTTCCTACATAAAGTAACTGAAATTTTATATAAATTTAAATGATCAACATATGACTGATTAAAATGCTTAACTGCTTATCCATGTTTAGGGGAACATGTAGTATATATTTAAAATAATGTAAAGTGTTGTATGTACATATAAATTCGATGTATTCCTGTTCCTCGAGGGACACTGTGTCCCATTTATAACAATAATAATAATAAGAAGAACAACAATAATAATAACTCCTACACTCAAGGACATGTTACAGTTCAACAACAAAAAAAAAACATTTAACAAAACATTACATATAAGACGACAAATAATATTCATTTAAGGGATGTGTTTTTAACAGGAGTTTGAAATGGATAATCGATTTTTCCTCACAAAGACTGTGAGGAAGAGCATTCCAAATTTTAGGGGCTATTACACAGAGGACAGGCATAATGTGAACAGATGTTTTAGTGTGTGCAAGTAAACAGGCAGTAGAGTTCTGAACATTTATTGTCCAGCCTCTTACAAAGTAGCCTACAGCTCACATGAAGAGGGATGCAGATGCAGGGGAACGTGCATGGAAGATGCTGCAAATACTCTCCCAAAAGAAGGACTGCTGTGTGACAGAAGCCACATGCGCCAGCTCCTGCTCAGAAATCAATCAACAGCTCGGTCCTGCTTGATGCATTAAACTCAGCCTGAACAAAAACCCAAAGCCAATCCCCTAGAGCCGGGATTAGGAATCCCAGTCTTACGGAGAATGTGTGAAATGAATAATATTCGGTAGTTTTCCATTCACTTGCAGCACGATTAAAGCTGTCTCTGTAATGAAGGACCATTTAGATGTGTTGCTGCTAATTCCATAGGGACGAGCCCCTCCCCCAGGCCGGGCGGCAGCTTGGCTGTCGGGGGCCCCCCACTCAGGCTGCTGAATAATACAGTACCCTTGATATCGAACCTCTCCACACCCGCCGTCCTGATGGAGTCACTTTTCAGAGTCTTCTGGGACTCACCAGAAGACTCATTGATGACGATAGAGCTCAGTGATAGACAGACCATGTCACTAAATAGTAAATAATGCCTAACTGGGCTCAGATCCTTATCACAGAACTTACATACATAAATAAAATAAATTTACATGCACAAATAAATGATGCCTTCAGAGACGCCTTCCATCATTGCTTGGGAGGTGCATTCCCCTCCAAGCGACCCCGACCCTGTGTGCCGCCCCTGTCACACTCAGCCTATAGACTGCCAAGGATGCGGGCCCGCTATGTCCTTTGCCATATCCATCGTTAGCGTACAGAGCCGCATGACTCATCCTTCTCTTATCCAGTCTTAAGCTTGGCTACAGACACCTGACACTGCTGCCCCCAGGAGGTCACTGCACTGCTTGGAGAATGCAAAGTAGGTGAGGTGAGCTGCTGGTATTTTATCCTTCACCTGGATCCATGGCGCAGATAGCAGAGTATCCATCATGACCAATAGCAGTATTGTGAAAAATTCACATTTTATGAATTCTGCCCTATTCCACCCAACCATCCATTCATTCTCTGTACCTCTGTAGCCACTTGTCCAATGCAGGGTTGAGGAGGCTCACTCCATTCACGTATTTGAATTGGAATGACAGGAAGAAGGATTCCATTTTAATTCAAAGAAATTCAGTCTAACAAGAATGTCATGTAATTTAGTAAAACATAATTATATAATAGATATACTTTCTAGATGGTAGATGTATACAGTATATTGACGTTTTATATGTATGAAGAGTAAATGTACTTTATATTTGTATGATTGTAAGAAAATTGTGTGTAAAAACTTTTAGCCTGTTTGTAGAATATGGACTTATATTGGCCCTCTAAGCCATTTTTCATTGACAACGTATTTAACGTCTTAATGTAACTTTTTACTTAACTGTTTGCATTTCTGAGGAGTCTGTAAATATTACATATTGATATGTAAATATTTGCCTTTTCTATGACTGATGGGGCCTTCAGGATCTCCTCCATCATCCTGCTGGTGGGTTCATGTGTTTTTGTTTCTCACGTCATGCTTTGTTGACTTCCAGAACACCGGTCTGATGGCTGTAAGCTGTTTTGAACCCAGCGGCATGGTGGTTTTAGGCACGTAGGACTGCTGTAGCAATCCAGCAGGACCCATGAGTATGCAAGGCTCCTGCGAGTCTGAGATCTGCCAGTCAGAGTGAGAATTGTGGAGTCTGGGTAGGCCACTTGGCTTGAGAGTCAGTCTGCCTGGTCACCCACCTCGTTTTCACTAAAACCACCAAGCTTTTTAGCCGATGCAGCTAAAGTTCAGCTTGCTTAGATTTCTGGTGATACAGCCCTGGCTGGATCACATTCTTGTGCCTACGGTGGATATAACAAGTGTACACACCCCTGTTAAAATGCTAGGTTTTAGTGATGTAAAAAAATTAGATTATGATACATCATTTAAAAACTTTTCCCACCTTTAATGTGACCTATAGCTTGAAAAACAAACAAACTTGTTAGGGGGAAATTATACAAAATAAAGACATACAATAAACTGGTTACATAAGTGTGCACATCTGTAAACTACTACTTTGCTGAAGTACCTTTTGATTTAATTACAGCATTCAGTCTTTCTGGGTAGGAGTCCTTCAGTATGCCACATCTTGACTTGGCAATATTTGTCTACTCTTCCTTGCAAAAGCACTCCAAATCTGTCAGGTGGCAAGGGTATCTCGTGTGCACAGCCCTCTTCAGTTCACCCCACAGATTTTCAGTTGGATTTAGGTCTGGGCCATTCCAAAACTTTAATTTCCTTCTGGTGAAGCCATTTTTTTGTCGATTTCCATGTTTCCTTGGGGGTCATTGTCGTTCTGAATTCCTCTTCGTCCTCAGCTTTCTAGCAGACACCTGAAGGTTTTCGGCCCAAAAGTGACTGGTATTTGGAAATGTTCATAATTCCCTCCACCTTGACTAAAGCTCCAGTACCAGCTGAAGAGTTTTTCTCCCCAAAAAATGATGCTACCACCACCATGCTTCACCGTGGGTATGGTCTTCTACTGGTGATGCACAGTGCTGTTTTTGCATCATGATACTTTTTGGAATTTTGGCCAAAAAGATCAACTTTGGATTCATCAGACCATAACATATTTACCCACAGACTTGATGTACATTTTGTTGCAAAATTTAACCAGGCCTGGATGTTTTTCTTTGTAAGAAAAGGCTTCCATCTTGCTACCCTACCCCTTTGTCCAGACATATGGAGACTACAGGAGATTGTTGTGACATATAGTACGCTACTAGTACTTGCCAGAAATTCCTGCAGCTCCTTCAGCATTGCTGCAGGCCTCTTGGCAGCCTCCCTGACCAGTCTTTTCATTAATTTTGGAGGGATGTCCATTTTTTGGTAACATCACTGTTGTCCCATATTTTCTCCACTTCTTGATGACTTCACTGTGTTCCATGGTATATCAAATAATGTGGGATTTTTTTTACCCCTCTCCTCACTGATACCCATAAACAATGAGATTCATTTGATGCTTTGTAAGCTGTCTGCGAACCATGGCTTTTGCTGTAAGATGCAGCTGAGCAAATGTCAGGAAAATCCTACTAGGACAGCTGAACTTTATTTGGGTTAATCTGAGTCACTTTAATTGATGGCAGGTCTGTACGCAAATAGACTGAATGCTGTAATTAAGTCAAAAGATGCTTCACCAATGTATTACATTAAGGGTGTGCACACGTACACAACCAGCTTATTGTACACTTTTTATTATATTAAATTATATACTTACATCATATAAATATATAATTTATATTTTCCCCCTAATAGACTGTTTTTCACTTGAATTGTACAGGTTATACTGTAGGTCACATTATAGGTGGGAAAAGTTATGAAATAATTTATCATGGTCTCATTTTTTTACATCACGAAAACCTGACATTTTAACAGGGGTGTGGTCACTTCATATCCACTGTAAGGATCCCACCTGCCTGGTTTCCGTAACTGACATCACTTCTTCTACCCCTGATAGACCTGTGTTTAAAGCCCCAGATCTCTAGTTTATTTGTACTCTATTTCTGTCTCTCTTGGTATGTTTACTCTTGGACATAATTTGCAGCCATCTGATATATCTTTGCACTGTGGGGCTGGGAGGAGAGGCCTTGCTAACATTCTCTTTGGTCAGGCACACAGAAGGCAGTGTGTGTTATAAAGTACACACCTCAGTAGATGGCGCTGCCTTGTATAATGGGGCTGCCAGGTCCTCTGTCCCTGCATCCCACTGTGTCTATATCCCATCTTGTCATATTCTCTTGCTGTGTAGACAGGGACATCGGTAAAAGGATAATGGTAAGACTATATTGAAAATGTAGATGGTTATGGATTGCAGTGGTAAGCTGCTATATAAAACACAGTTCAACTCACAGTTTTGATTTGATGGCAAATCAACACCTGCCACTAGGTGGCATACAGCTGAAGAAAAACACAAGAATTTGTTATGAGTTGGTAGCAGTGGCAGCTGTTGACGAAAACTATTAGCGACACAAATGCTAGACTGAACCCCCCATCCTCAGATATAATTTCAGACCGATCACACATTTGTCATTTGTAAAATTAATATAGCAAAAAAATTTAAAATTAAAGTACTCGTAAATATTTTCTATTTGTTGCTGATTTCAATCAAATGTTTCCTGAGCTTTCAATTGCGTGACTATTAAATCTGGTGAGCTGATGCTGACAAAAATGTGTTTTTCTGAAAGAGTTATTGTAAAAAAAATTATGGAGTGACTTGATTATGAGTCATCTTTATCGCTCTGTTAGATTCTGCAGCACAGTGTCATATGGAGCCCAGAGTCAGTCCCAGGAAGCACATGCAACATTTCTATAATCTTCACCTCTATAATTTATAATTTGAGAAATAATAAGAAGCATTTTTCTTGAGTTAGTAATTTTGTGTAAGATGGATGGATAAATTCACCTGTGAAAAGCTTTTTTTTTTTTTTGATATTATAAATATTTTATTTGTTGCGGGACTCCCTTTACAATTTAATTTCACTTTGTAATTTTAGGTTGTGTTTTTGTTAGTTATTTGTTTTTATTTATGAAAGTGCACATGTGTGATTGTCATTTCACAGTTTTTCCATTCTTGTACAATGTACACCACAGTAGTTGAGAAAATGTTTCGGGATTTATCGATTAAACAGAACCGCATAGTTTTTCCTTGTGAGAGATAATATGGATCTGGCAGATACAGGAAACAGATGCTGATACCATGGGGAAAAAAAGCAAAAAATAAATGTAAAAAGTTCTGTTATTCTGTTCCTTATTACTATGTGTATCTGTTCTCTGTATTCTAGAATATATTTTGAGTAGGTCTAAAGAACTGTGGTTCAGCCTTGAATGCAGATTGACAGGTAATTTAAATACCATTGGTATTTTAAGAAACTTACAGTAAGTGGGTAAACTACTCAAGTTACATGCAATGCTGCTATGACCCGTACAGAGAGGAGCACAGGATCATCACTTCAGCCTGGTATGGTCAGTAAACATGTCATCAGTCTGCCCTAGTGACTCAAAGCTAGGCAACATCTGACTGCAAGTACCTGACTGCGAGTAATTGACTGTGGCTCTGATTGGCTAGCTGCGAATTACCGATTGCTAGTCACCGACTTTGAGTAGCTGACTGTGAGTACTTGGGAATATCTGACTGGGAGTAACTGACTGGAAATATATGACTATGAATAGCTGACTGCAAGTAACTGACAGAGAAGCTGACTGTGAGTTGCTGACTGCAAGTAACTGACTGTGAGTGATGGATTGTGAGTAGCTGACTGTGAGAAACTGACTGCAAGTAGCTGACTGCGAGCAGATGAGGGCTGGCACTTCTAATGTAGGTCAGATAAACAGCGGCCAACACTGTGAACTGAGTCACTCTGAATGTGCCCCTGCATCAGCAGCACATGGCGTTTGTGCAGCAGAGTGTTACTAGTGCCTTACGTTCTGAAAAATCCTCCTAGCAGGATTTCTCTTGGCCGCAGTGTAGATCTGGATGGGTTTCAGGGTTAGGAATCCATCCTGCATATTTGCACTGCTGTCCCTCGGGATTCAGCCGCATAAACCAGTAAAGCATCCTAGAGAATATCTGCCGAGTGAAAACGTGACCGTGCAAAACAGGGCATTTGCTTGATGTGCCATTCTTTGTGATTTGCTGTCTCTCGGGTTGAGAACAGTCTGATAGGAGTCTGGGCAGGGAGCAGAATCACAGAGGATTTAGGGTCACTTCTTAGGGCAATGGGGATCAGGTAGGGACAGGACAGACCTCAGGCTCTGCACTACCCTGCTGCTTTGGCAGGCATCTAAAGTGGGGCTTTCAAACCAGGGAGGCCTAAAATGAAAACATGCCAGAGCTGAAGACCTCCTAACACTATTAAGAATTAGAAACCGGGGGGGGAGGGGGGCATTAATATTTCTAACTCCAGGGTTAGTGTTCCCCTCAAACCACCTTCTAACCACCTGTAACTACTCTGTGAAGCCCAGACCTAAGTCCCCTGGCTTAGAGTGAGGTTGGGGGATGTGAAAACCTCAATAAGCCGGTGAGTCTCTGGTTTAAATCAATTAGCTTACACTTAAAAGGCCAGTGTTGTAATGATTGGTGTCCTAAATCAAATGCTTTTTGTTTACCCGACATTTTCCATGTTTAATTTAGCAGTTAACTTGTGCATGCTTGGCCTTAACTGGTGTGACCTTGCCTTCCAGAATACCACTCCATATTACTGGGTGTATATATAATGAATTGTTTTTAAACAGCAAAACCTCTACTTGGAATTAATTGTAGTTATTTTCTTGTCCCATGCTCCTACTTCTGTATACTCTAAATGTATTGAACACTAGAGGGCGATATAGAAAGGCCATTACTCACAGCTATCTTTTTTCAGAACACATTTTTTTTTGTTAATATGAAAGCGTTTAAAGTATTGGAGAAATGATAATGAACATTGCATAGTGAGATAAATCAAGACCAGCACACTCTGTCACAGTTTGTCAGACTCCCTGTTAAAATGTGTGTATGTGTGGAGTTTTCTGTCTGTGTCTATTAGCACCTAGCCTTCATACCTGTTTAGATATACATGCATAAGGCTTGTGATTTATAAATCCCTTCTTCTCTGCTCTCTGATAAAAAATTACGGAGCACGTCTTCTGCAGTTTCTCAAGGTCAATGCAGCTATTTTGAGAAATGTCAAATAACTGTAGGTTCTCAGCGTTTTTGCCTGAAGGACCTGTGGTAATTGATGAAACACTGGAACAAAATGTAGGTCAGTCGGTGGACATTGCTGCTGAGAGGATCTGCCACAAGGGGGAGACATTGTGCTAGCTTTGAGTGTGGGGCGTATTAAATGACCATGATATGTCTCCTTGCTCTTGGGCAAAGCAGAAACAGGCCTGTTTATGCAGTGGTTGCTTCACTGGGGGAGGCCAAGACGCAGTGCACCTACACGCCCTGTGATTTTGTGTAATTCTAACTTCCCATGCAGACAGGCAGGATGGGCCGCCGTTTTAATACATTGCTGACTTCACGGTTTAAAGCTGCTGACATGGTGTGTATGAGTTGTATGTTTTAAATGTCCGTTCCTCTCTTTGATTTTATGAAAGCCCATTATAAATGATGACATGTGGCTCTTCGAAATGGCGGGGGCCGTAACTCCAGTCGTATTTCAAGCAGATCACGGCCTGTGGAGTATCTCGTGGTGCCAAAAAAATTTCCATGAATCATTCCGGTGAATTTTCTGAAATGGCCTTGAATTCATTTAGAATTTATGCCTGGGCTTTCCCTGAGGCGGCATGAAAAACTGCTCTTGCTGGCGGGGATGTCTCTTTCTCCTGCCCTGAGACTTTCATTTGCCTCAAAGACCTGACCCAATGTGATCCCCTAAACACCCAGGTAGCTTTCCTGACTGCTAAGAAGGAGGGGTAGCCATGTTATTAATGTGCCATACAGGCATTACTATGTAATATGTGTCATTTCCCAGCCCACACTCCCCACCAAGTGCCAGAGGAAACATTTCTATTGACTTCTCAGGTCCATGAGCCAATAGGACTATTGGGAAGTTTATAACTCCAGCTATGTGCGTTTAATGGTTAAGAGTTTACTTAGGCCTCCATAAATTTGCTAGATGTGAAAGGTTTTCAGTGGAATAGTGGATATAATGTCCCTATTTGCTGAAACCATCCCACGCAGATAACTAATTACTCAGAGAATTAGGGGACAGGCCCGTGTTGGCTTGGGGGCACAAGACTTGGGGCTGATGGAGTAGAGTGTCAGCGTGATTAAACAGGATCACTGCAGTCTGAGAAGGCCACATCTAACATGAAGTCAGCCTTTAGCCATTGTTCATCGCAACTGGTAGTCCTGGATCATTCCTGAGGAGAGGTCCTTGATGCTGTCAGGTGACGGGCACAGGAGTGCCCTGCCAGTGCTGACTGACCATGGGTATCGTTGGGTCCGATCACTTGGCGCTATAGCCCTGAGTACTTTAAGCCTAGCCCCAAGTATTTTAGCCCCGATGCTAATCCGCCTTCAAAAAAAGGTCAAGCCTCAGGTAAACTTTACTTATCCCCTGATCTTTTCAATAGCAAGAAATGGCCCTGTGACTGACCATGCCGGTTGCCTGAATACCTCCTTTATTCCACAGTATATTGCCAGTGTTGGGGATGGCTAGTGTCCAGAGCACGTTGCTTGGACAACCACGTTACTAAGGCAATGGAAGAGCAGGAAATACTGAGGGCTCAGTGGTTGTGCTACCCAGAGCCACCCCCCCCCCCCCCCAAATTGAGAAGTCATTCACTTTGATCTCATAGATCTCTTCTACCTGTCAATTTAGATGTCTGTTAATGTCCCAAAGTCGGTCAAATGCACTTCATTATAATCATCACCCCCAGGAAGTTGCACTGACACTGAACCTCTGCTAATACTTATGCCCATACTCCCACTCCAGTCTGTAATGCACACACACTGCACAGGCTGCAGTACAGGTAACCTGACCTGGGGTTGAATCACTCAGCTCTGTGTCATCTGTGGAGCGGAAAGACTGAGCAGAAGGTAAGGGAAAGGGTGAGCGCCTCGGGAAATGCCAGTGTCAAAGCAGGCAGGCTGGAGAGTGTGGGGCGTTCTGACCATAAATGTAGGTAAAGATGGGTCAGTGTCTCGGGAAAAGAGACAAATCAGGTGGGTGGGAGAGTGTGGGGGGTGCTGGAGCAGTGCTGCTGGGCATAGACCAGAGGGGACAGGATCCAGCTGAAAGAGCGCTTTGTGTGCTAAGAGGGGCTAAACTGGCCCAAAGAACTGAGCGCTCACAGGGCCAGCTTACGGCTGTTGGGAAATCCCATAATCTGTGGTCTGATCATTCGTAGTGCATGTTAGCAGAGCCACAGGTAGTTTCTGCAGACGCTGGAGTGATTTCAATTGAGGGGGACAAGATGGAGAGAATAGAGTATCACCTAAAGCACAGGCTGCCATTTGTCATCAAACTACATGAAGCCACATGGTTGGCACATAGCAACTTGTTAACAAGGGGGCGCAACTGAGCAAGTGAAGCAGAGGTAGGGAGAGACCGTCAGTACCATCAGCAGTGTGGGGGCCTGTCTGAAGAATTCATTCCTGCCGAGGTTAATCTTTACCTGTCAGGGAAACGGGAAAGAGAAAAAAACAGACGAGATTGTATATATATATACATATATGTGATAATGAGACGTGGTGCAATTGTCAAAAAGAAAAAAAATCACTCTTGTTTCTTTCTCTTTTTCTTTTCTTTCTTCTCCACATCCCTCTACTGCTCCTCCTATTAAGTATTGACTTCGCTAGCCCCCCAATCCCATCACTTCCACTTGATCCTAGTTTGCTTTGCTCCCTCCCCTATCTGTCCGGGGCCTTGAGAGTGGTTCTTATGCCCTGTGCCTCTGGGTGGGGCTGGTCACCCGATACACCGAGGGTGGGTCACTGAGCTGGTGTGGGGTGGTGGCTCTCTGGGGGTCGCCCTCCTGCCCACTGATCTCTCCTGTCCTGGGCTGGGCCAGCCTGCATGCTCTGCTTCTGTTAATGCATCAGACCAGAATAGCCTTCTGTCTCCCACTTATAGACACAAAAAAAAAAATACCCATCCATCAATAGGGCTGGCATGACATGCAGGGCATAATTTGCCAGTGGTGGGGGTGTCATGAGCGGGGCGTTATCCTGGTGGTTGCCATGCCCCTCCCTCTGGCCTGTTCACGGTGTGGTGAGACTGGCTTTGGTTTCATCAGGCTTCGGTTGTATATCCTGGCCAAATAACATCCCCTTCATCAATCTTCCCTTTGCTTCTCTTTCTCATCACTTTCATCTCTGCCTGTCTCCCCAACACACACACACACACCCACACACAGATCGGATTTTTTGGTTGCCTGTTCACATTACTCTTTTTAATGTGGGCAATATCAGATTTCATTGTGAATGGTTCACTATACTGAACTGGCCCACGTGCGCACAGAACAACAAAGACGCAATGACACCCATGCGCAAAAACAAAGACGTCACTTTATTGATTCGAAAACTGCCCGGCTTCAATATGAACCTTCCAGTTTTGCCGGGATAGATTTCTCTCCCCAAATACTTATTAAATCCAGCACCTCACTGTCCCTCCACTGGCCTAAATCTGTGCTCTCCTCCATGTTTGGCACTCTGACGGAGTCATATGGTGACTTCTGCCTGCGCAGAATTGTGACGGACATCGATCGAGAGTGACAAATAAGTCGCATGAATTCCGATTTTGAGGTTCAGACTGAGGTCGCACTGCAAAATGTCAGACCTGTATCTGATTCATAACCACATACTGAGGTGGCCCAAATCGGGATTAAAAAAAATCGGATTCCATGTGACTCGTGCTGTTCACATTGTCATGAACAAATGCGATCTGAGTCACATATGAGGAAAAAAATCAGATTTAGGCCACATTTGTCCTGCAATGTGAACATAGCCATATATGGCATAATAATACCTAATGGTACTGTAATTGCAATTTTTGAGTTGCTTTTTTTCCTTTCTCCTTCTTCTTTCTTGCTATTTTTCTCTTACTTTTCAAAACATTGACTTACTGTCAATTTGTTGTTTCCTCACCTTAAATAAAAAAAAGAAAAACGTTTACATTAGGAACATCTCAGTCAGTCATAACTGTATAGTTCTCACATGGTAAACTAGGTGATTAAAACCCTTTGTCCAAAAAAAAAGAAAAACTAAATGGGAAAAGCAGCAGACAGTCCTGCAGCATGCAGTGCTACAAATCAGCAGACAGTCCTGCAGATTTAATACAGTGGTGAAAGTGAGAATAAGTCCAGATTCAGATCTCCACATCTATCTAATTGTTAGTTGACTGTGACATAATTGTAATAAGCAGGATTAAGCTCACGTTTTCCACTGATGTCCCAAAGCCTATGAAGTAGATTGTGAATGTGAACACCTGTAATATACCTTTAATACATTATGAGTAGCACACGTGACTTCAGGCAGCTCCTGGTTTTATTTCTTAATTACTGATAGCAAAGGTAGAATCTTCACAAGTTTGCTTTGTCTGACTCAGATGGCTGGTGACAAGGGTGTTGTCTGTCCCAGAGAGAGGAGAGGGGCAATAGGAATCCCTCATTGTATACAGGGTAGGTTTTATGTGCCCCCCTGGATAGCCAGCAGACTAATGCTAACCTTGTCCTCCATCAGCTTTAAGGCTGGTCAGGCAGGTGGACGTCTTACACTCAGTTATTGGGTTCAAATGGCATTGATGATGTAGGTGCTCCTGCACTCTCAGGTGGAGGGGTGGGTTTCTGAGAATGATGGAGGCAGATTTTTATAAACAGCCCTTCATCAGACAGGGGATATTCAGCCTGGGGCCCTTACAGCAGCTGCAGAGTTGATTGACAAAATGTTCTAACCTGCTTGTGGGTCGAGTCTCAGGGTGGCGCTGAAAACCAGCAACAGAAAGTACTTGTCCACCAAGAAAAACGGGCTACCATCAGCAGTGTTCAGGGTAAGTGCACACATGCCCACTATGGTATTTACTATTTATCTTTTATGCCTCCTGTAATATACAAGCAACCGTGCCATTTACAGGATGATGTGGTGGCTGTGGGGTTCCTCTCCAATTTTGACTGGTTTCTCCCATCTCCTCAGGGCTCTTCAAATGGCTGAGAGTCTCTGAAATATCCTTTGTGAGTATGAATGTGCTCAGAAATGGACCAGCATCCCATCCAGAGTGTTCCCTGCCTCGCACCAGTGCTGACCTGGGGTTCTTTTGTATACCTCTTTCCATAAAGGAAAAAACAGGAGAAAGGAAAATATATGCCCATGATAAAATGAAACCCCCTCCATGAATTGCCACCTTAAGCCTGGGTCATGCTTAGTGTGGATGGGAACATGCTATGCCGTGGTGACCGAGGGCACGGGCCACGCAAAGACTGAAACAACACTGATCAGTGATGCAAACGCACCTCAATCATTCATCAGCCAAGGGGAAAAGTAGCAGAAATTCAGAAAGGGGATCAGGCCAAAGATTGCATACAAACACCTTTTTTAGCCATTCTCATCAGACTGAAAACAAACATAGAAGAAAGGTTGACTGACATAATCCAGAAATACAAGCATTTATGTGATTCCTTGCTATGGGATTATAAAGACTCCTAGATGACCATAAAAGAAAATAAAATACCTTTGTTACAGAAACACCATATAGTTGTCCATGTCTTTGTGTTATTTTTATTATAGTTTAAATTTTTAATCTAGTTATGGCATTTTCAATTTTCATTTAAAATTCAGTTTAAGTTTACTTAGTTTTCAGTGTGGTTTTATTAGTTTTTTTATTTTAAAGATCGATAGCTTTTATATATTTACTCTAAGTTTAGGAAATTGTATTTCCAGGTGTCACACACAGCCAGGCATGGGTGAAGGAAGACTGGGATTCTGATGCAAGTACAGGAGGTTTATGCACGGGGTAGACTAAGATGATTGAGGTGACATACAAGACACAGATACCGGTGCCAGCAAAGGCAATAACAGCCACAACACACACAACAAATGCTTGACTTGCTGGTCAGGGCCCAAACCCTTATGTATAAATAGCAATCAGGGCTCTATAATTGGTAATTAATAGACACAATAGGGCAACACAATAGGTAGGCCTGACACTAGGGATAGACAGAAAGTTGTAGGACTTGGCTATACTGCAAATAATGTGATGTACTTAGCACAGTTTTAACACAATTGACCATGAGAATCTTTTCTCATGCTTAGTGGCACAAGTTGAGAAAAAGTAACACATGCCTTTATAACTTCCAGACTGGACTACAGTAATGCCATCCTTTTCTGTTGCCCATCTGGATCTTTACATAAACTTCAGCTAGTTTAAATGCAGCAGTCACAGTTCTTACAAAAGCTAAAATATTTGATCATATTAGCCCTGTTCTATGCGTCCTTCACTGGCAAAACCAAAAGGACCACGAGGGGTCAAAAACTAAAGGGGATAAACAAAGACTACAAATCATAAATAAACATAAACTGGGCAGGTTAGTATAATACAGAGCTAACCTCAAAACCGCAAGACAATTAACAACAATGAACCACTCGGGAACTGAGCAGAAGCAGGAACTAAAATACTAAGGGGTAACGAGACTAACACAGGACAGGTGAGGCTAATTAACAAAGACCAGGAA
>JAODJW010000045.1:8225793-8249727 GCA_026777045.1 Hyperopisus bebe
ACCATATACAAAATCACCAGATACAATAACTAGAAATACTCAAATGAAACACTAGGGAGCAACATACAAAAACAGAGGAGGTAGGATTCAAACACAGGACAAGGATCACAAACAACCACACGCTCAACACATTGAGCCATGCGGCCAGACAGGTAATAGGAGAGAACAAAGACCAACACAAAGAACGGGATGACCAGCAACACCTGCTGGCCAACCGGGGAAGGGACACAGAGTAGGACAACAGGGACTGACCCTGACACTGTACTACACGTGATGTCTTTCTGGCCTGCTCGCCCCTCTGGCTGTCACATCTCTCAGTCAACAAATCAATCAGACTTTATTTATACAGCACTTTTCCTACAAACACAATGCAATTGTGCTCTGCATAATAAAAAACAATATCAACCCACTGGAACTAAGGAACCAAGCCCAACAACTGAAAAACAGCCCCATACCATAATCCCTCCTCCACCAAACTTTACACTTGGCACAATGCAGTCAGGCAAGTACCATTCTTCTGGCAACTACCAAACCCAGACTCATCCATCAGATTGCGTGATTCGTTGCTCCAGAGAACACATCTCCAGTGCTTTAGAGTCCAGTGGTGGCGTGCTTATTTAAGTTTATAAAAGTGAGCAGTTGGGACAATTATAAGTATACTTTATTGCAGGCTCCTGCACACTAGAAGTAATATAACAGCACAATGTTAGCATATGTTAATTATCAATGATAATGATAATGTAGCTTACAGGTAACGTTAAGGATCATTGATTCTGACAGAGTTTGCAGTTCTGATGCTGCTATTTTTATTGTTTATAAGTTTAAGTTATTGCTTACAAGTTGTATTGTGTTTTTGTTATTTAAGTTTAATGGAAAACGTCCAATTATCGGCCAAAAAAAACGGCATCATATATGACTCCTAAATATCGGCATCAGCAATTGAAAAACCCATATCGGTCGACCTCTACCTTTGACTGATGACTGACACAAGTAAGCGAAGAGATTCTGTGGAACATGTAGGCAAATCCTTTTGTAGCTCTGACACTTCTATCTCCTCAAAACCTCTAGCTACTAATCTTGCTTTCGGTATCAATCCCTTGAGGGTCTCCTTAAGAGTATACACCCATCTAGTGACTTTCCCGGCTCTCCCGAGAACTTCTGCTCTGTGTATAGCCACTATGTCACTGTCTCTGTATCTTAGAACTTGCCCTGTTTTCAAACGGACATCGATGGTCTGTTCTCTGTTACGAGTCTCTACAGCATCAACAGCGTGCAGTGACATACTCTGCATCTTAGTGCTTGTCCCTGTGTATTCAGTTTCTATGTCGTTCATGTCATTGTCAGTAGTTCCTGTTATCTCCCGTCTTTTCTCCATGTTTGTGTCATTTTCTGTGTAATCATCAATATCCATGTTATGGTCAGCTACTTGTGTTAACTCTTCCCCTTGTTCGATGTCGTCATTTTCAGCATTGTCATTTATGAGGTGTTGATCATCAGTGCTAACCTTTCTGAGTCTGAGGTAGTGTACCCTCACACAGGTTCATCCGTGTCTGACAAAGAGCACTGCTCCATCTTGACCAGTCACATGCAGTGATATAATTACTCAAGCAATAGCATTTTTAAAAACTGTCACACTCACCAATAAGCCATCCATCCTCAACATCACCTCTCTCAAGATGCACTCCGATGGAGCTGTTTCACACAATAAACGAATCTTGCATTCCTCCAAGCCACCGGGCAACAATATTTAAAATGCTTAAATGAGCATCAGCAATTATTTGTACATGAATGGAATGAAACTCTTTTCTAATGACATAATTAAATTCATATTGTGATGGTGTTTTTATTGCAATGTGTGTGCAATCTAGTGCTTTTATGGTATTTGGAAATCCTGCAATTGCATAAAATTCTTGTTTGATTACGGCTTGTTGTTGATTTGTCCAAGGAAACTGAATGTATTTTGGGCTCAGGGAAATGATGGCATCCAACACGGATGTAAAGGTCCCAAATCACGGCGTAAACCCATCAGGATCTCTTTCAGGAAGCGGTATCTGCTCTAAAGCCACTCTGAACTCTCACCAAGCAGATCAGTGTGCTCTCAGAAGATGTGTTCCCTCCGGCATGCACCGTTTGCCAAATCTTCTAATAAAGCCAGATCAGCCATGCTACATTTTTTTTAAATACCCATCGGTCACAGCTCTTTTTTATAGGTTCTAACACCAATTAGGTGACAAAGCTGTTTCTCAACAAACATAATTACTTACTGAGTATATATCATTTTGAAATGAAGAAGACGCGTGGATAACTCAATATTGCAGTTCCCCTGTTCTACCACTAAATTCTGTGCGTACGCATGGTCAGAGCTGTTCTTAAATATAAGATGGTAAATTCCACACTTCGCGTGAAACTGCTCTCACACAAAAAATGCCTCTCAAATGCTGCAGGTGCATTTGAGAGACCAAAAGGTATTCGGACCCACTCATACAGACCCCATGTCATGATGAAGGCTGTGAGGTGATGTGAACTTTCCACTATGAAACCCTGGTGATACACTTTACCTTGGTCAAGGAAACTAAACCAAGAATATCACCCTAGAGTATCCAGCAGGACCCTTATTTGAGGCAGTGGATGTCCATCAGGTACAGTCTTCTTATTTAACAGCCGGTAATCTATGCAGAGACCCAACATGCCATCCTTCTTCCGCACCCACACCACTGGGTAGGAGGACTTAAATTTAACTATCCATCCCTTCACAAGGAGGTCTTGAATGTATTCTTTGACCTTTCTCAACAGCGGTTTGGTTATGGAAGCATACTGTCTCTGTGCAGGGATGTCATCTGCTAAATGCATCATCATTTGTAGACTAGGGTTACATCCGATGTCATTGTTGTCCTGGGCAAAAACCCTGGACTCTACATACAGCATTCTCTTGGCCACTTCTTCTTGTTCCTCCTCCAGATGGCTGAGGTCTATGGGTGGGTACCACAATGGTGAAGCTAGCTTCACCTGTTGTAGGCTGTCATCTTGGCTAGTTGTCGCAGGCGTCAGTTCGCTGGACATATTGACTTCCACAATCCTTTCAACATGCTGCAGTGTGCATAGAGTTGTCTTTCATGGTAAGACAAGGTTGTGTTTGGTGGCATTCACAACAGCAATCATAACGTAGGGCTTAACAGGGTTCTGAATTTCTAACAAGGTACTACCTCATCCACCTCAAGCAGCACGAAATGACTCGGGGAGTTCATGTTAGGCAGGACCTGGCACTTTACCCAGTTGACCATCCCAGGTGGGATGATCCTGTCATTCACACCTGTTCTGACGCACCCCAGTGACATACATGGCCTTACTGTCTGAATGAGGTTTACAATTGCTTGTACTTTCTCACCTGGGACACAAATAGCATTATGAATCAGCTTATTCAAAGATGGTATCATTCGTTCAGGCGGTCCCCCAATTAACTGTTCCAGTACATTGAAACCAATTAGTGGATTTTCCCACCTCAAACTGCTAACTAGAAACGGGACACTGATGGAAAGGCTGGGGTCCTCATTTCCTGGTAAGTTGAGCATTATCGGGACCCATCCATCAAATGGAATAAGTTCTCCATTGACTGCGTACACTGAAAGATCTATCTCTTCAATGACTTCGGACATCAGTCGAGTGTCAAGACCCAGGAAGTTTCACTCTTTCCAGGCACGGCTCACCATGCTGACCTGCTCACCCGTGTCGAGCAGTGCTGTCACAGCCAAACCACTCAAGTTGCACTGTATTACTGCCTTTTGTATGATTAGTTTTGCAATGGCCCCACTTGTAACACAGGGTGACGACAGGATATCTGAGGAAAAGGCTTGTTTTGCTTGTGGTCATTACGCGTATGAACTGTTTCTGAGGTAATGGAGTGTTGATTTGCTGCTATTCTGCCTTTTCATTCCCACTCCCCCAGGATGTTCAGTTTGGGGATTTTTCCCATCTCTGATCACTGTGCGCCCAGCTGCATTGACCAACTTAAGTTTCCCTGACCTTTCTGTTTCTTCAGGCAGCCAATGGCTCCAGTTCAGGAACAAAAGGGCTGTATTGATCTCAGTGATACACGTCATCAAATTCTTAAGTGTCACTCCCACACGGGCGGGGCCGAGCGCCGGTGGACAATAGGCAGCCAGTAGCACTACTATTTAGACCGGCTTCTCCCAGAAGCTGGTACAAAGTATTGTTGCCATTTCCTAATGAGCCTTACTGAGCGTTTTGCCTGTGTCCTCTCTCCCCTGCTTGTCCTGCCTGCCGTGTCCTGCCCTGCTGTTTCATCTGCCTTGCCTGCTCCTCGCCCCTCTCTGACCTGCCTGATCCCACTTGACCTGCCCTCCTGCTCCGTCCTGCCCTGCTGCCCTGACGATCCTGCTCCTTCTCCCTCGTTGTCCCCACGTCTCATCTATTCGTGTAGGATTGACCTTCCTGGCGCTCGACTTCTGCCTGTGCCACAACTATTCTTTTGGATCTCCCTTCTGGTTTTGGCTGCTCTGGGTTCTGTAAATAAAACAGCTGCCTACTGCACTTCAGGGTCTGCCTCCTGCGTTTGTCCTGGTCATCACATTAAGACCATGCTTAAATGTTTTTGTCTCAAATTTGAACGGGACTGGGATGAGGGAGTGCTTCCCTCAGAGTGTTTCCTCATGCAAAAACAAAGGTTCTGGGATCTTAAAGTTCTTATGCTGACATGGTCTTAGACTCGACCTAATAGTGTTTCTTTTACTTCTGAAGTAGACTGCAAAATCTTCACATTTGGAGCTGGTAGACATACTGCTAGACTTTGTAGGAACAAGATTAACCGGTCAATGGTTGAGAAGAAGATTTTAGGATTGTTCTGGTAGTCGGTTATCAGTTTTGAGAAGTGTGCTTGTTTGGCATGTTTAATTGTCTTATTGCAGCCTCACACTCTCACACACCCCTTAGCAGAGAACATTCCTCTCCCCTAGCCGTAAAGTATTAATTAATCAAACCTCCAACCAGTACATAAAAATGAAGAACCAGATCCACCCCTAGCGCAGCCTCAAATAATACAACCTAATGTCCAGTCACTGACAAGAACCTGCAGGTATCAGGGCACCGGGAATTCTCCACCACTACAATGATGAGATCACGCTATGTCACCCTCTGGGGATCCCGGCTTCCAGAAATGCAAATTAAAATGTCTGGAGTACGTGCTGCACACACAGCGACTTTATATGGAATTTGCAATGCAACAGGGACTTCCCTCAACAGCGGTGCTGGAAAACGGGACATAGACACTCTCCGGCACATCACTCTCTCCCCAGGCAATAAAGGGCAAGCCTTAGCTCAGTGACTGTAACACCGCTGATCCCATTCTTGGTGATGCTGGCTGCATCCCAGCACTTGCTTATAGGTGGCCAAAAACTGTCTCTGATGGTGCTTCACCCACTTATCCCTGGGGCCCTGGGGTTCAGGCGAGGAAACCCCGAGGGTAACATCAACCAGCAATCTAGCATGTCACCCGAAAAGGACATAGAAGGGGGCCAGACCAATAGAGCTATGGGGGATGTTATTATAGGCTTGTAAGACTGAGTAAGTCTTTAAGGTGTCAAAAGCAACCTGGCAGGTGATGCTTGTCTATCCATATTCAGTGGCTTAGCCACCCTAGAGAACCCTGGGACAAAACGGTGATAGTACCCCACAAATCCCAGGAAGGAGCACACCTCCTTTATGGCCGTCGGAACGGGCCACTCTAGTACTGCTGCTGTCTTCCCTGGGTCCACCGTCACTCCCTGTTGGCTCACTATATGACCCAAGTACTTCACCTCCCATTGGAACAGCTTGCATTTCTGGGGATATAATCTCAAGTCATGATGTCCCAGCCACTCAAAAACCTGTTAGAGGTGCTGCAGATGCGTATCAAAGTCGGCTGAATAGACGACGATGTCATCTAAATAAATCAAGAGAAAGTCATTCACCTGCCCCCCAAACACCTCTGCATCAAGCAGAGAAAGAATTCTTAAATTAGCAATCAAGTCCATAAAACAGTCCATCAATGTCCATAACCCAGCAATCCATTGTATTAATAACAACCCATCAATCATCACATCATAACATGATATCTGCTCCTGTGGTGTTCTCCAGTCAGTCATTGTATGTTGATCTGTGAAGGTTATGCTGTGTCCTGCTCCCTATTTGTATTATTCTATGGTGTCTTTAAGTTAGCTCTTGTTTTCTCTGTTTGCCCTTTGACCCCTCGTGGTCCCATTTATTCTTTGCCTTACCCAATGTGTTCAGCTTGACAGGTCTGTCTGCATCATGCCCCGTTACTGTAACAAAGGAGCTTATGTAGAATGACTGGAACCGTAGTTCCATAGCTGTGTTAAAGAGGATGTCCCTAATTATAGAATATCCCACTATTAGCGTAGTTGGAGAGAAAAGGGGGTGAAGTGCTGAAGGCTGTGGGTTTTTCTAAGTGCTATGAGAAGGCACCGGCATCATGTACTGTAGTAGTGGGATTACCTACCGGCAAAAAGCGCTAGAGCATCAGAGCACAGCCTACCAGACCAGGATGTGTCAGCTGCTGCAGTCTTTGGGTCCTGGCCCGGATACAATAGAACTGCTGGGGTATCAGCTGAGTGGAGCAAATCATCATTAGTCAAAGGAGGAAGAGGAGATGTAAACAGCAGGTATGACCTAAGTTCTTCCAGAATGGAGCATCTGTTCCCCAGTTCGATCTCGTGAGGTTGAGTCATGGGATGAACATGGCGGTCTGAGCATCTGCTGCTTCGATTACTTCCGCTGGTTGGCATTCATGCCTCTGGCAGACACTGTGTGGAAAATCTCACTGGCTTCAGTCAAGCCCCCAGTTTGGGCCATGGATCCTCTGTCTGGCTGAGAGCAGTGACTGGCTCTGGAGAAGTAGTGTCCAGGGCAGTCATGAAAGTATTAGCAGTAGCATTAGCCACTGACATCATGAAGTCGATCTAAACCGCATCCTCTCTGATTTCATGAAGGAGACTTATCCTACCTTCCAGTTTGGGTACTTTTCTCTGCAAGATTGGCACAGCTTCTGTAGCCGACCAGAGATCCAGTCGGGGAACGTAGAGGAGCCATGAGTCTTTCAGTGTCGGTAAAATCGGTAAAACTTCACTAGCTCTTGTCTAAAAACAAACCACTCTAGTATACCAATTGACGGCAAAGCCAAAACACTGGCTTGCCGGATGCAACGTCAGTTTCTGTCCCTCCTGCCTGAACTGCTGCTGTACTACTGTTCATCCTGCCATCACCTGCCACCCTCTGCTTTGACACTCAAATCTTAAAACTTGGACAGTGTAAATTAGGACTTCACCATCTTGCTCATTTGACTTCTTCCGTTTTATTGAGCCTTTTGATGGACAAAATCAAGGATCCAGAAACTTCATCCAGCACAGGGAAACCAGGGTCCCACCCAGGAGCCAAGCCTGGTAGGGGCTTGTTGGTGAGTGCCTGGTACTCAGGCCTTCACCTATGGAACCTGACTGGGCACAGCCCGAATGAACTACATGGGACCATTTTCCTGCAGTCCTAACACCTGTAGGAACCCAAAGTGTCCAATGAAATGTGGATCTGGCAAACGATGTTCTGGTATGGCAGTTCGACAACTGATAGAACACTTTTCTTCTTGGATTTGGCTGAAAAAGGCAGTGACATGGTTTCCTAGACTAAAGAAGCATATGTTGAGCATAATAAAGAAACAAAAACTAAATTAAGCCTTTTCTGCATTAGGAATGGTAAAGGTTCAGCAAAAACACAAGGTAGATAAATAAATGATGGAATCTTACACCTGATAATATTCATCATGCTGAGCTACAGATCATGAGGCACTGTCAAAGAATAAGGAGATCACATCTCTACAAAGGCATGAACTAATCAAGAAGGGCAGTCGTATATCCAGTTTAAATCCAGTATTGCAGAATGGAATACACAGTGTTGGTGGCCGGCTCAATCGAGCCGCCATGCCCATAGAAGCTAAACACCCAGCTGTCTTGGCCAAGAAGAGTAAAGTTTCTGAGCTAATTCTACATGAGATCTACAAAAGTACATGTCATGGTGGACATAATCACGTTTTATCTGAATGGCTTCAAAGATATTGCTAACTGCTTAATCACATATGTATTATCCAAGTGTACTACGTGTAGGAGAAACCATGCCAGGAAAGGACAGCAAATGATGGTAGATTTGCCTAGGAACAGAGTCATTCCAGATGAGCCACCATTCACTAGAGCGAGTCAATCTTTTTGGCCCGTTTGACATAAAACGTGGCAGGACAACTGTAAAAAGATATGGCGTCATCTTTACTTACCTTGACAATACCTGCCCGATGACCTTACCATCTTTACTACCTCTGCAAGAAGAGGTCATCTGTTGGAAATGTACTGTAGCCTGACAATGGATCAAATTTTGTTGGATTGATCAAGAGCTTAAAAAGGCTATTCAAAAATGGAACACTTCCATAATTGAGAATGTATTGTTACAACATGGGATCGAATGGATGTTGAATCACCCATCTGGCTTTCACCATGGAGGGGTATGGGAGCGTAAAATTTGTTTAATTAGGAAGATCCTCCATGCAACCCTAAACATTCAAAATTTGGATGAAGAAGGCCTTCAGACATTTCTTTGTGAAGCTCAGGTAATCTTAAACAGTCAACCTATAACTACACCTTCTAATGACCCAAATGATCTGGAGGCTCTTACTACAAACAACTTGTTGATGAAAACTAAACCATCATTATCCCCAGGGCTTTTTCAGCAAAGGATTTCTATGCATGGAGAAGATGGAAGTAAGTGCAATACATGAGCGACCTATTTTGGAAACGCTGGGTTAGAAAATATTTACCTGAGGTCCAGGAACATCAAAAGTGGTCTAACACATCACGGAACTTCCTTCCTGGGGATGTTGTCTTAATCGTGGATGACTTGGCACTAATAAACTCTTGGGTAATGTGTAGGATCATTCAAGCAGTGCCAGATGAACATGAACTTGTTTGTAAGGTTCCAATCAAGACCAAAACAAGCAAACTGGACAGACCAATCACCAAGATATGTTTGCTCCAAGAAATGAATGAGGCAGTGGTAAAGATTGCACTCCCACAGTGTATCAGGTGCTTGTAAACTCTGACACCAGAAGAAATAAGCACGGCAGGACTGTTTGTCATTGATCTAAATATTGATGGTTGTTCGGTTTTTTGCATTTTGTTATAATTCTAGTGTAGTAATTGTTTCTGCTAACAGAAAACAATTAGGGGTCGAGTGTGTGTGAGCCAAGTGTAATTTATTAGTTTGATATGGGATGGTTAGTTATTTATTATGGTTAAAACTATGTTGACTACAGTAATTTGTGATTTATATTTGTGGTTTTCTGTATCTACATGGCAATATTTTATATGTGCCCATTCTTATTTGGTATGTGTATGCAATTTAATATGTTACTGGTGCTTACTTGTCTTAATGCGTTTCTTGATGGTGGAGTTACCCTAAGGACCGCACAAGCCAGTCTGCCCAAAGCGATTACAAAAGCCGAGTTTGCAAAAAAGCCACTTGTAGTTTGTGGAAGGGCATACAAGCTACCATCACCTTGCCCCGTGACAGCAAAGCTACTCTCCTAGACACCCTGAACTCCTTCTACACACATTTTGATACACTAAACTGCGAACCCACAAGGACATCTGCTCCTCTCCCTGATGAGCAGGTAATTTGCCTGACCACAGCCGCAGTGAAATACACTCTATCCAGAGTAAACCCAAGGAAAGCTGCTGCTCCAGACAACATTCAGGGGCGAGTGCTTAAAGAGTGTGCTGACCAGCTGGCTGTCATCCTCACCGACGTATTCAACACCTCCCTGACTCGGGCCATTGTTCCAGCGTGCTTCAAGACCACAACTATCGTACCAGTCCCAAAGAAATCAGCGGTGACCTGCCTCAATGACTACTGTCCTGTGGTCCTCACTCTGGTCATCATGAAGTGCTTTGAAAGACTGGTCATGAATCATATCAAAGACGCCCTACCCAGCACTCTGGAGCCCCTTCAGTTTGCCTACTGCCCAAATCGGTCAACTGATGATGCAATATCCACTGAGCTTCACCTGTCGTTAAAGCACCTGGAAAAGAGAGATTCTCACATAAGGATGCTGTTCATCCACTTCAGGTCAGCTTTTAACACCATCATCCCTCAGAGACTCTCTCAAATTGAGTGGGCTGGGTCTTTTTTGAATTGGATACTAGATTTCCTGACTGACAGGCTACAGTCAGTCAGAATCGGCACCAACACCATCACACTGAGCACAGGTGCGCCACAGGGCTGTGTTCTCAGTCCACTGCTCTTCACACTCCTGACCCACGATTGCACAGCAGAGATCAGCTCAAACCAGATCTACAAGTCTGCAGATGACATGACTGTGGTGGGCCTCATCAAGAACAACAACATTTCTGCATGGAGCAGGTGGTGAGAGTGGCTCAGTGGAGTAAGAGCAACAACATCTCTCCAAATGTAGACAAAACCAAAGAAATGATCATCGATTTCAGATCCAACACTGTTCACCCACCTCTCACAGCATCGACAGCGCTGTGGTTGAGAGGGTGAAGAATGCCAAGTTCTTGGGTGTCCACTTCACCGATGACCTCTCCTGGTCCCTCAACTCCACCTCCATAGCCAAGAGGGCTCGACAGCATCTGTACTTCTTGCAGAGGCTGAAGAGAGCAAGCCTCCCCCGACCAATCCTCACCACATTCTACACCAGCACCATCGAAAGCCTGCTCCCGAGCCGCATCACTGTGGGCAGCTGAGAAGATCATCGGTGTGCCCCTACCCCCCTAAAAGACATTTTCCAGACCCACTGCTACAACAGAGCCATAAACATTGTAAAGGACCCTTCCCACCCGCTACACAGACTCTTTTCTCTCCTACCGTCCGGAAGACGGTATCGAAGCTTCTGCTCCGCCTCTACCAGACTGTGCAACAGCTTCATACCACAAGCCCTCAGAACTCTGAACACACACTAATATCTGAATTGTCTCTCTTCAAATTCCTCCAAACTGCATATACAATCTACCTCTAAATTGCAACTGCACTTTACTTACTTACGAAGCTTACATCTCTGCGCTACTTATTTATTACCGCCGCACTATTTATTTACTGCCTGTTTGCACCTTGCATGCCCTGTTACTGTAATGTTAAGTGTATAATGCGTTGCACCGGGCCATGGAGAAACGTTGTTTCATCACTCTTTGTACATGTATGAAGCTGCTGATGACAATGAAGTAACCTTGAACCTTGAACCTTGAGTGAGAATCTGATGACTGGACATGGTTAAGCAGCTTATTGTACCATCAGGAAGGCACACGAGAGAACGGTCTGTAGTGACACTTCTCGCCTGATGGAGGATGCTCCTAAGGGCGTTGAACACTTCATCACTCTTATGTAACTGTGAAAAAGTACAATATTAGATGGTTATCCACTGTAAAATAACTGTTGTTTTATGGTAAAAAAAATGGCAGCTTGCCCTTACTTAATAAATATGGTAGAACTTTTTCTACTGTTACAGTATAACAGAATGTATGAAATTGTCATTTAGCAGGACTGAGACAGTTCGAGAGCTCCCCTAGTGGCCATAAGAGTGCATTTTCCCTACAGCAGATATAATTGGTGGGAGCATCATTGCTTGTAGACCACAACCTATTGATAGAAGAACAAATAAAATCATTTTGCTCATTTAATATTTAGATTTTTATTTTGATTTTTACCCAGGCTTAGTATTTACACCGCCATAGAGGATGGCATGCTACAGATATTAGTCTCAACCACATTTGTTTTGTTAGGTATTTTTCAGGATCTTCCTAGTAAATAGGTGTGTGTAAGTGGACTCTTTGCCACTATCAGCAACTCTTGATGTATTTTTGAGGATATGCAGAACACACAAAATACCTACTGCCTAGTTTAGTTTCTCCTTTCTATACCATGCATTCCAACCAAAGTACCCTCTCATCTGTTCTCCTAGGTAAACCCTCCCCATGCATAGCTATTTTTTAAACCCTCATGATATGTTTTAAAATTAGAAATAAGTCTTAAACATGAGTGTCCACCAGTTGTCTGTATCCAAAGTTATGCTTTAAGTGGTGATCCTGTTAATTGGCATGCATTCACTTATTTTTGCAGTGGACAGAAGTAAATGTCACGTTTGGAGAGCCACATAAAATTAAAGATGTGTGCTAATGAAGATATGGACTTGTCTCACACGTTTGTAAAATATGACTTGCATGCAGTTGTAAAGGTGATGTAGTGGTCCATGAATATAACATTGAATCTGAAAAAAGAGTGGTCTTCAAGTATATATTTTAAGTAACTCTGAATATGAATTTTACTTCACTTTTCCAAAATTGACAAATCTGCCATTACCACACATCTGCAAGGATACACAATAATTGGCGTATGAACGCATTTGTCACCAGTCACAATGCCAAAAATGAGGATGATTCAGGAGAAGTCTACAGACACTTAGTTTAGCCGCTTTTTGAGGCAGTGGGATTGTTAAAACCTGGGTTTCATGTCACAGTCGAGGACTTGGTAGAAGAGCTCGACTTTAATCTTTCCTGCGTTTTTAACCATTGGTAATTACTGCCGGCAGCCAGCAGCAATGGGGATCAAAATAATTGATATGAAAACGAGTGCAAAGGCTGAATACTGCTTCTACTGAGATCCCATAATAGTGCCTGTTATTGCATCGTATTACCTTGAAAGCTCTGTATTACCAAGACTGGCAGAAATGCTCCCAAAAAGGGGTATTCACCGCTTTGTGTCATTGTGTTGAAACTGGTTGTACATCCCGTACAGTTAAAAATGCCAGTGCCTATTTCATTCACTTCTTTGTCGTGGACATGTCAAATTACACAGAAGGTGAGAGACACCTGCTGTGTGAGTATTCGCTGGTCGAGATGTGAGGGCGGCACATCCACACTAGGCGGGAAGTCAATCAAAATAAAGCAGATTCCAGCTGACACCCTGCATGTGAATGTCCTGCTTACTCCTATTCCTGTGTGAAACCACATTAATGGTTCCTGGATATCTGTCACCCCGGAGCTGCCAGGGATTGTGAGAACATCTAAACACCAACAAAATAAACATCAAAATACATCTGTTGTCCATCTGATCTGTTAACAAGTCCTGTGTTTATAATGTATTCCTTCACACAACAGTTAAAGCTTTCATCCAGGTTTTTATCCAGGGATTTTTTAGGTATTTAATTGGTGTGAATCGGTTAAAAAGAGTTAAAAGCCTGTTAGCTGATGCTGACTCTCTATCGCCCCCTGCATACCAGCACACAGTGATCATCTTCCTCTTTCTGCTCAATCTGGTCTTGTTGGTGTTTAGTTGGATCTGCACCCTGGTCTGTTCCCTGGCCTACAATCCAGCCCTGCTAATGGGAATCACTTCCTATTTCCTACTCTGCAGTAAGCAGATCTCCCAGAAACACACGGGATTAAACACTGGGGGGAGGTTATGCTCCTTCTACTAAAAGGTATTTTATTTAGCCTTGTGACATGAGTCAACCTGTAACAGCAGGTAGAGCAGCTTACATAATCATATACATGCGTATGGAGTAGAAGCCTGTTCAATCAAAAGATGGGAACACTGGTGATGTCCAGGGTATAAAAGCAACTTGTGCTGTGGCAGTTAGGGGAGCAGAAATCCTGAAGGAGCGAGTGCAGTAGGGGAATCTAGAAGAACGTTTGGGAAACAGTGGTATCAGCTCAGTGGGCTGGGCAGATTATCGCTCTTTGTTTCTATTAAAGTAGCTAGACTGTCACGGGCAGTCAGGTTGACTCAGCTTTAAGTGTTGAGGTGCAGCCACATCGCTAAACCCTCAGGGAGTGCTCAACACACCAGTAGACAGGCTAATTAAAAACGCAAAGAGAGGACAGATGGAAATGCTCTGCAGTGCGGTGGTCATGGTTTTCAGAGCTGCAAAGAGTGTGACTCACTCTGTGATACAGGAAACTCTGCGTCCGGCCCCTGTATGGCCTCCACTGTGAAACACGAGCAGCTCCAGTTCTGTGCTCAGCTGTCCTGTACGCTATATACATGTCCACTCCTGACCAGGAATGTCTGTCATCCATGGCTCGACTGGCTGTCATGGCATTTCGCCCCTTGTATCGAACCACCCGCAGTCCTATCCTCAAAGGTTCCTTCATCTGCCATCTGCATGCTTTCTGATTATACCTCACTCTTCTGGGCCCTATCCAAAAAGGACAGGAGCGGATAGGCGTAAGGGATGGCAGACTCACAGTTCTCCAAGCCCTTCGATGAGAACAGACATGAGAGAGGAAGATGGAAGTGAAAGCTTTAAGTGGAGATTGTGCCACTCTTCAAAGCTTGAGATGGAGTAAAAATAGATGGTTTTGAAGCTTACCAGCATTTCCTGCAAGTTATTAAAGACGGAGATGAAAAACTGACATCTTTCTTTGTTATGGCATGCAGCACTCAGATTAAATGCTGCCCATTGCCATTCAAAATGACATACATTGGTCGTGCTTACATTGGGGCTGATCAGGATCCCCGCCATAGGGCTGGGTCATGGTCCTTGGAAAGCTGCAGTGACCTCACTGTCTTTATGACAGACGGTCTGACCCTGTGCTTTCTGGCAGGGTATGGTCTTTCAAAGAGCATCTGTAAATTTATTCAGTGTGTTTGAATGTGGTGAAGCTAGGATTTCAGTTTTACATTGTATTCTACCTGCAAATACATTATTGCACAAAAGTCTAAGGCAGTCAATTGTTGAAAGCTAATTATCTGGATAGTAAGTGTATATTTGCTCACAACAAAAACACATTTTGACATTAGAATATATGCAAATTAAGAGTAATGCAATAAAAACTAAGAGGGATTTCTTGCTTTACAAAAGGGTACTGATATCTTCTTGGATGGCTAGATAAACACCATTTCGGTTCCCAAACCTCTCCTCAGGGGCATCCCAGACATTCTGTATGTTTGTTAAATTTCACCACCAGCTTAATTCATTAATAAAATTAGTTTTTAAAAGTCAGTGAGATATTGATTATATTGATTAGCCATATGAGCTGCGTTAGTTATCGAGTCCAAAAATACATGGGTGTATTGATGAACACCAATGACGGGAACATAAGACCCAAAGAGACCAAGGATGGGGACAACAGAGGGACAACACCAGGGGACACCCCGAGCAAAAGAGGAGTGAAGGGACCAAGAGGGAACAAAGGAGGAACAGAGGGATGGGGAGCAAACACAGGGGGGCACCAAGAGCACAAGGAACCAGGAACCAGGGCACAAGGAACCAGGGAGACAGAGGGAACCCTTGCAGGCTAAAGGTGGGAGCAGCAGGGGCCACAAGTGACCGAGAGGCCAGAGCTGGAGGGACCCTTGGTGACCGTGAGGCAGGAGGCGGAGGTGACTCCAAAGGGGGTGAGGAGGAAGGCGGAGGGATTGCTGGAGGTGGCAAGGAGGGAGGCAAAGGGGACACCGGAGGAGGCAAGGAGGGAGCAGAAGTTACAGCAGGCAACAGCGAAGCCACAGCCGTTGAAGGCTCAGGTGACCAGCGAGCAGGAGCTGGGGGAACCACAGGTGACCAGCGAGCAGGAGCAAGGGGGACCGAGGGCAAACCGGGGGGCAGGGTGAGCTTTGGGTGCAGGTGCAGCAAACACCGCTGAATTGAGTATCGGGAGGGGCTCCTTCCCGTCTGCGGTCGCTTTTTCTTTTTGTTGCCAGCTTTTGCCAGAGCTGAGGACACTTCAGGCAATTCTGCCAGTGGATCATAAGGCAGTCCACAGTCCAGTGCTACTTGCCTCATCATCGCCTTGGCCGCTGCAAGTTCTCTCGCACCACTCCAGCGAGGTGCAAGTCCTCAGATAAGTCCTCATCTCTTCCAGGATATCCCTCATCCTGGTAGCAAACTACCACCAAACTATGGTACTTTTCCTCGGTGAGTCTTCTTCGGGAGTCCGGTTATTCTGTCATGAACGTATGAGCATGGAACGGGGAAACACAGGCACACAGACACGGACTTAAATACACCACAGTAGTTAACACATCTAGGAACAGCTGGGGACAAGGGGGATTCCACACAAGGTAGCAAGGATCAACATGATCAGGGCATGACAGGAAGCTCCTACCCTAAAACATTGAGGTATAATTTATGATTTGCTCTCTGTTTATTAAAATATGAGGTACAAAGTGTTCTTGACTACTCACGAAGGGGTGAAACTGTGACGTCACACCTCCAAGGTCAGGGTGCCGAATACCCACTGAATACCCACCAACCTCCTTCACTTCTGAAAAGAAGCTGTAAAACAAGTTATTAAGGAGATGATCAGATATATTTTGATAAAATATTTACTGCAGTATTGTGCAGCATAGTACCCATAAGAAGAACGGCACGTCAGCATTCATGGGGAAATCTTAGCACTCCCAAGGACTTGTGTAGGCACCAGAATCACATCTTTCACATGCCCAGAGTATGCTCTAGAGTGGTGTGCATTTTTTGGTGTGCGGTGTTATACCTCTCCTCAGCCACGGTTTGATAATGCAACCCTGGAATCAGCAGGTATTTGCTAAGAGGATACCTGCTGTCTCTCAATAACCAGCCACCAGCCTTTACCATCTGACACACTCCAAAGCTGGATCAGATATAAGCATCATGTATACTCCCAGGCCACTTGGAAAAATGTCTAAAATGCCCTTGATGGATGCATATCACCTGGACATTTAGGCCTAGTGCCAAGAACCCTTTTTTGACAGGTACAGGTGGGATTTAAGGGGCTGCAAATATGAATAGGGTTGAGTGTTCCATCCACTGCATCTACAATGTTATATGTAGTTGTGAAATGTGATCAATGCATGCACAGATGTAGGACATGGCAGCCTTTCTGAGGCCATGTGCATCTGTAGGTCTGCAGGAATCGAACAGTGGTGTAGAAGCAGAGAGCAGAGGGCAAAAATCTAGTGTGTTCTTCTTTTCAATTTATCCTGCAGCAAACCAAGGAGGCTCATTATTTTACCCAGGCCAGCTTGTATTTCTCTATGAATTGTTCATTAATGAGATGGGGGTTCTTAGCCACCTGTAAAAGCAACTTGGCTTCCTGGATGGCGCTGTCTCAAAAGCTGACTTGCACAATTCTCTGCCATTGCTTCCCAATTCAAAATATGTGACTGAATACACAGCAGGTTTGATTGGTTAGTTCATTATGTAGCTTATCAGGGTTGTTCAGAATTTATGAATTGGATTTTGAATTAATTTAGCCACACCCTACAAGATGGAATTATGATGAGAATTTAATTCATTTCAATTCAATGCAATCATACACATGAATGTCATTTAGTCTAGCAAAACATAATTACGTAATAGATTTACTTCCAAGATGGTAGATGTATATATTTACCTTATGTATATGTACTAATGAGTAAACTTTGTATTTATATGATTGTAAAATAAAAATTGTATAATTGTTTTAGCCTTTTCTTACAATATGCATTTGGTTTTGTCAACCCTCTAAGTCTATTCTATATGTGTATATATTTATTGTTTTTGTATAATTTGTGTGTTTATGTGTGCTACCATTGTAAGGAATCTGCAGTAGCTTTTTCTGTGAGTATTCGTGGGTTGTCAGATGGATAGGGTTGTGATAGGGTTACTTTTATGACTGTATGAAGTTCTCTTTCACCATGGTACACAAAATCACAGTGAAATTATTTATTCTGTAGGCGACACTTTAAATGTGGCATTCATTATGAATAACAGTGACATGCAGGCAGGAGCTTGAACAGGGGGGCATGTCTGATGGGTACTTTTTGCTGCCGTAAATATTTGTGATTGTGTGGTGGGGGAGTGACATCAGACACCTGACATTATCAGACACATCAGATGGGTTTGTCCTGGGTATGACGTTAACCTGCGTCAGGCCCTGCAAGTGGTCCTCCAACCTGCAGGGAAACTATTTTTTGGGGGGTTGGTGGTGGGATTGGCAGTCTAGCCACTGGAAAACAACTCACAACTGCTCGATGCAAACAAGCACGATACTCTTCTGCTCTTTGCGGGAGTAGCTCTGCTGCAGGAAGGCTGCACGCACCATGAAGGGGATAGGGCAAAGCCTTCGTGAGCCCCATCCCTGGATGAGTTGAAACCGTCAGAGAGCTAATAGGGACAGGCCTGTTGGGGATCGGGGCTGGTGTGGTGCTGAGGCATCGCCTGCTGCATGGCAGCACTTGGGTCCCAGTTTGAGGCGACCCTCAAACTGATCTGTGAACACTTGCTTGTCCGTCAGCGACTGGAGCAGTCTGGTTTTACGCCTAAGAAGTCTACCATCGACCGTATCCTTGTACTGAGGGTTCTCATCGAGCTCAAGCGCGAATATCAGCAGAGGTTCTTTGCAGCCTTTGTCGATTTTCGCAAAGTGTTTGACTCAGTTGATCGAATTGCCCTGTGGGACATCCTGAGACTTCGCTGGACATCGTGGCCGGCCTGTACTGTGAGTGCTGTGCAGATTGGAGGGAGAACCTGTGCGTTCTTCGCAGTTGATTCTGGGGTTCGCCAGGGGTGGGTTTTTGGACCTACTCTTTTCAATGCTTGTATGGACTGGATGTTGGGCAGGGTCGTGGGGTCCAGCAGCTGTGGGCAATCCGTTGATGAAGAAAGACTTACTTGTCTTTGCCAATGATGCTGTGATCTTAGTGCAGTCAATGGAGGCTCTGATCGGGGGTCTCGAGAGACTGAGCAAGGAGTCTGTCTGGGATTGCGGGTGTCCTTGTTAAAGACTAAGATCCAGGCATTTAATGACTTCTTGGGCACAACCATCAGTAGTGTGTCTGTCTGTGGGGAAAATGTCGACCTTGTTGAGAGATTTACCTACCTCAGCAGTGACATTCATGTCTCTGGTGACTCTTTCTGTGAAGTCAGCAGACGGATTGGAAGAGCATGGGGGATCACGAGGTCGCTGGAAAGGGGTGTGTGGCAGTCCCGATATCTTTGCAAGAAGACAAAGGTCCAAGTCTTTAGAGTCCTCGTGCTCCCTGTCTTGCTGTATGGCTGTGAGACATGGACGCTATCCAGTGACCTGAGATGAAGCCTGGACTCCTCCAGTACTATGGCTCTTCAGAGAATCCTTGGGTACTGCTAGTTTGACTTTGTGTCGAATGAGCGGTTGCTAGAAGAGTCCTGAATAAGGCACATTACCTGCATTGTAAGGGAGTGCCAGTTACGGCACTACGGCCATGTGGTGCATTTCCCTGAGGGTGATCCGGCTTGCAGGATCCTCATTGCTGATGACCCGAGTGGCTGGACCAGGCTAAGTGGACGCCCAGGTAACACCTGGCTGCAGCAGATGGATGGCCAGATGGAGTGGGACTGGACAGTGTATCTGCCTGGAGGATCACTGGCTGGGATCCCGAGGAGTTTCGCAGTGTGGTGGGTGCGGCAATGCACTGCATCAGTGCATGCTCCCCGACCTGACTTGACTTGTGGTGGGGGGCATGTGCAGGATTCAGTGTATGGTGATTATGCCAACATGCTGAGTAATTAATATTGAAATATTTAGCTGCATTTTTAAAGCTGCACTTACACTATGTACGATTTAGGAATTGAATTTCTAAGTGGTGCACATCGCTGTTATGTACTAAAATGGCATACAGGTGTTACAACGACCCCCATTTGCGCTAATTTATAGTCGACATTATAGTTTTATATTGAGATGTTGCCCTCTTATATCATAGGCATTAGTCGTCCAAAATGCACCGCCAATGTGTCTTTGTCATCTACTTTAGACAATCTCTGTCTCTCTGTGATAGGACAGCAGGCAAAAGTTCAAATAAAGAACGAGTGTACAGAACTTCTAATGAAAGTGCATGTTTATTAAAATCTTATTTTCATAAAAATATTGGTCATCTTGGAGTTTTGTGAGCGTAAATCAATTGCCTAAGGGCTAATGAAAATGAAAAACAATTGAAATTACGTAAGCAAGCCTTAGCGTTTTAAATTAAAACGATCAGTCATCCTCCAAAAGCCTGGTAAAATCTTTAGTACCTTAAGAAATTTGCAAACATATTGTCTAAAATGCTTAAAATGCTAAAATGCTGCTCAAAAAAGGCTATTGGGATCTTTTAGATTTGACAAGTGGTTCAACCGACTCACTGAAAAGAACCAGATCAAAAGAACGATTCATTCAGGAATCGGACATCACTAATACCTACCTGCAGCAGAGAAAGTAGAGTGCAGGGCAACAAAAAATGAAAGCAAACGCACAGTGCCTAACAAGCACACAATAAAAAAAAAAGCACCCAAATCATGATGCTCACCACGTGGACAGTATATATGCGACTCTTTGGTTTCATATCAATGTCGCTATCCAAACCCCGCAACACCTTTACTTCTGCAGTGGAAAAACCGAAGCCATCTGAAACGGTCCTGTAAATAATTTATCTTTCTTTGTGGCACGGGTCGGTTCCTGTACGCCAGTGGAAAAGTTCCATTAGCATATTGCTAAGAGGCAGCATGGCGGAGCCGCTGCGGGGTACGGGAACAACTTATGGTAGACTAACTGCTGCCTGACATTTTATTTAAAAGGATTTCTGATGTCAGATCCAACATGTAGCTATTGAGGTGTACAAGTTTTGTTGACAACTTTGGTCAGCTGGCTGGCGCGAGATTTTCATTTCGAGACAAAGCTGCACACGTATTTACATGTATGTAACAGCTTTATTATCTTGTAAATAGTCTGTAGTGTATGCAAACTGGCCCAATGCTTTTGATGTACCTAATTTTAAGTTTATAATGGAATGAAATAGATTTTCCTTAAGTCTGGAAGTGTGAATGTCACGTGAGATGCGTAGGAGTTGGCAATCCTGTCTCTTTCACAGTGGACGCTGTATACAGATTAATCCTGTCTGTACATGCATACTCGAACTGTTGTTTTGGGTTCTGCTATATTGCATCTGGCCTCCCATAATGGGAAAAGCACCTAAAAACTTTCACTGCACATTAGTAGAATAAGTGGAGTCTTGCTTTTCCTTTGAATGTCTGTGGGGAGCACCGCAGCTCTCAGAATGAAGCCCTGCTGCTAGCAGAAGGACACTAGCATGGCAGGGGGGTGGCCTCAACTGCAGCCCATGTTTCCTAAGAAGCTGGACCTTCTATTGAGCTGCCTTCTGGCCTACATGACCATATGTATGCCCGCTTCCTATAGCTGAGCACCCCCATCTTAGAAAGCTGACCCAGAGCAGACAGCAGAGTGTCATAACTACAAGGTGAGCCTAATGGGAACACGTGCTTCAGCTGGGGGAGGGGTGGTGGTGCATGTTGGATTCTTAGAACACCAGCACTCTTTGTTTCACCCTTATCAGCACCCAAGTGTGCATCCCCCTCTTGACTAAGGGTACCAGCTTGCTCTAGGTTTGGACCCTTAAATCAAGGCCCAGGTTGTAATTCCTAGGTTTCTAGCTCTCCGAGCCATAAAACTTGGGATGAAAGCCTTCCTTTGCATTGGAATCTGAATCACCTTGAGTGTTTGTGTGTGTGTGTGAGTGTGTGAGAGAGAGAGAGAGAGAGAGAGAGAGAGAGAGAGATCATATAAGGGTTTCCTCCAGGTAATCTGGTTTCCCTCCACAGTCCAAAATCATGTCAAGGTGAATTGCTTGTAGATGTGAATGGTGTGTATGTGTGCCCTGCGATGGGTTGGCACCGCATCCTGTATCTGTTGCTTCTAGAAAAAGCTCCGGAACCCCATAACGCGACGAGTGGGATAGTGTAGTAAATAAAAAGAAAAGGATGGACTCTCAGTGTGCTTCATAAAAATACAAGCTCCTGTCTGTGGTAAAAGCCATGTTTGGGCATTTTCCTATGGCTTCACTGGGCCTTCGCTCAATGCTCCACAAACTGCTGGGCCAAGAGGTGGAGCTTCTTGAGACGCCCAGGTACCACACGGCCCGGATGCCCCCCCCTGGGTGGGGTGTCATCAGCACCCACACGCCCTCACCCAGGATCTGGGTCTCACCGTCATACACCTCCGCTGCGTAATTGCAGAACTCAGTGGGCCAGTTCCATGTGTCACGTAGGGTGAAGCACACAATGTTGGTCTCCACAGCAGCCAAGTCTGCATGATATAGTGGGGGGGTCGCATTGATGCAGCACTGGGGGGGGCGTGAGTCTCAGGAAGGCAGGGGGGTAATACAGCCGGAGAACAAGACCAGAGCAGAAGCTGTGATGAAGCAGTGTTAAGAATCCCATGAGATACATACATCAGGTGATATTAGCACTGCTATTAAGGACAAAGGTACCATCTCATCTGATATATTCCAGAGGGAGGTGCCATCAGCAAAGGTTCTAGCCCACCGATAATCCTCCTCCAACTGGCCCACCATGTCTGCCTGAGCCAGCCCACCCACTGCAGCCAGGATGCCAGACTGTCGCATTGCACCCCTCAGAGCTTTGCGGGCAAACACAGCCCGCTGCGCCAAGCCCCGGGGGCCGCCAGCATGGTGCCGGCTGGAACCCCGAGGCCCTGGAAGCACAGGACAGCTGTGTTTGATGGTGAACGAGCAGAAGAGCTGCATCATCATAAGAATGACACTGACTGGATGACCAATAAGGAAGGAGAATGGCCCATAGGTGATCAGATCCTCCAATTTCCATCTCAAATTACACAGCAGGTAGATTTCTGAAGGGGGCCCCCTTCTCGGGCGCAGGGCTGCTCAGCATACAGGAAAGATTAGTGAACGGGGACACATTCACACAGCTCCTGCTCACCTTAAGGGGTAAGAGCCCCGGTTAATATTTAAATGACCCAAAGACGATGTATCCTTCTTGAGAACCCATCTACCATCACAATTTTATCATTGTTAAGTCCTATTTAAGGGCACATTCACACATTCATCTTGTCCTCCATGCCATGTAAAAATTCAATAGTTCACACAACTTTGTATAAGAGGTAGTGCTCCATTAGTGCTACAGCTCCATGTTCCTCCAGGGGATGGTGCTACCTTGAACAGGGAGATGCAGACGGTGTGGCAGTGGCACAGTATGACTAAGGGAAATACATCCTGGGCCACTGCTGCGTTCATCAGCCGGGCGCCATCCATGTGGACGGCCAAGCCGCAGCGATCAGCAAGCCAATGCAGCTGCAGGCAGGCTTGGAGAAAACCACAGAGAGCCTTGTTACTGAATGGGGCATGTTCACACAGAACTAAGGCAAAGGAACAGGGCTCCACATTGACAGAAAGGTCTGCATACTGTCACTCACCTCTATCTGTCCTCCAACATTGTTAAACAGTGACAATAACACCCTACCCTGTAAGTTTGCCAGCCACACTAGACTTATTGCTGTTAAGTACATAAAATTCATCCTATAACAAATAGCTACACTGCCCCCTGGGATTAGACTGCAGGACACACCCAGCAAATGGCAGAACATCTTCACCCCAATCATCATCACCCCATCACCATCTGGGTTCAACCATCAGACCACACTGCTTCTGCCTCACCCCACAGAGGAAAGAGAGTGGGAGCACTCACCCCCCCCGGACATTGTAGGTGTTCTCAACACACACCAGGAAGGTGCAGGGGTGGAGGACATCTGGGCCACCATGACAGATCTTGGCTTCCAGCTCTGCCGGTATGCATAAAACTTCCTAAGAATGGTTTTAAGAATGGTCGTACACTCGGACTTAAGAGTTAAAAAAAATCTTGTATAAAGCTGCTAAAAGTAACCTTCAGCAAAGTCTAAGCCCAATTCCAAGTGCTGATGGAGCCAGAATTTAAGTGTCGTGAAATGAGGACTACAAATAAAATCCTGCCCCAAATACTGAGTTCAACCAATACAGGAGCTGCACGGTGAATATATTAGTGACATTAAACCGTTAATGTAGAGCTTTATACAACATACCTTTCTGTGATCA
>JAODJW010000045.1:8249827-8268801 GCA_026777045.1 Hyperopisus bebe
CCCAGCTGTTACAAGCACGGACAAAAAAAGCTTAGGAGGCTATTGCAAGCTCCGTAAATGCTGCGTCACCTCGGACATGGCGTTCAGCAGAGGAATGTGAAAAAAGGTGGTTTAATGTTTTATCGACTTCGCGAAGGGAAATCACAGTTTATAAAGCAAGCGTGCAAGCTACAGGTTTGTGTCATTACTTATGACCATCGCTACAATAGACGATGATGATGATAATAATTATAATTATATTTTTCCAGTTGTCAAAAACATAGCATCATTATCACCTTCAGTTCAACTATAAGTGCATTTTTAGGTGACATAGGAGATTGTATCTGGTTCCTAAATGCCCTCATGATCGAGCCTGTACTTTTTTATCAATTCATTATTGTCGTACGTCTGCAGGACGTCCTTTCTTCGACGGAAAGTGCGTGGTCTCCATCTGGGTGCGCGTAGTGCAGCTGCCATCATTCAACTCCTTACTGGCTTAGGAGTCCTTTCCAGCTCTCTTAAATAATTTAGGAGCTGGGACCAAGTCTTAACACCTAAGAATGTTTATGCATGCAACTTATTCTTAAGTCTGGGAATAGGAGCAAAATCACGCATTTAAGAGTGAAATTTTACTCTGAGAAGTTTTATGCGTACCGGCTCAGGATTCTTGAGGGTCAGTAAGTATAATTGTACACTGCCTCCCTGCTCACAGACTTGCATGTGAGAGAGGTCTCCCAGAATCATCTCGTGCCCTCGCTGTCTACAGTGCACCATGACTGAAACACATTCATCATCTGGGATGCCTTTCTACAAAGATGATCAGTTGAAACACAAATTTTCTTTCGATGGGATTTTACCAGAAATCAGGGCCGGTGTGCATAAAACTTTTCAGAGTAAAATTTCACTCTTAAAATGCGTCACAATTCTAAGAGTGAGGTGATTTTGCTCCTACTCCCAGACTTAAGAATAAGTGGCATGCTGTACAAGCTCCTAAATTATTTAAGAGAGCTGGAGGGGACTCCTAAGCCAGTTAGGTGTTGAATGATGGCAGCTGCGCCTCAATCAACCAGTAACAGTGAGTCCCCAGGACTGGAGTTGAGAACCACTACTTTATTATTGGCTGATTGAGAGGTCATCTCAAAAACCTACACTCACACCCACCCCTGCTCTAAAAGTAGGTATGCAGCATGGTCTTAGAAGATTGGTAGATAGGCTCCAGCCCCCCAAGGACTCGGGGGGATAAGCACTGGAGAGCTGACGCTGGATGTTTAGTTTGTGTACCACCGGAGAAAGTAAAATTTGAATCCTGGTCAGACTGTAGGTACCTCGGTAGACCAAACGTGCAAAATTTAATTAGTGCTTTTACCTTTTGTTTTTAAGCTTCGCATAGGTATCGCTTCGGGATAATGGGTAGAGGCACATATCATTGTCAATAGGTAACTATTCCCCGAATGAGTTTTAGGTAATGGACCCACGCAATCGACAAAAACGTGCTCGAACGGTTCCCCAATCACTGAGATCGAACACAGGGGAACGGAGGGGATAGGCTGGTTGGGCTTCCCCAACAAGCGCGACACGAACGAGAATCTCTCTTTACATCAGAGTTAATTCCTGGCCAATAAAATACACACGCGAGTTTTCCCTTAAGTGACCAGAATACGGATGGTCGTGAGCCAAGGTTAACGCATGATTTCTGTGGCAAAACATGACTACAACCTGAAAGTGCAACCTATTCCTTAGGAGAATGAGGAGGGGTCCATTTCTTCATCAGAACATTGTGACGGGTAAAATAAACTACGGGATGGTTTGCTACATCTGCCTTCCTTGCGGCCGAATCAAAACACTCCTTCAGGGCTGTATCAGCTCCCTTAGCAGACCAACTCCTTCCGCGTACACATACTGTCAGTGGCTGTCTCTAAAGAGGGTGAAACTTGTCTTTCCACCACAGGGTCAATGCTAGGGCACGGAGGCAAAATGGGGAGTGCGGGATCACCCATAAAGGTGTCAGACAGATCAATGTCTTCAAACTTTCGGGCCTGAGCACGAGTGAGGACACAGGTGGGAAACACAGCAGGGTAGTCACTTTTCAAATCGTCAGAACGGTAGTCTGGTTCTGACGTAACCTCAGGTAATGGAACTACCTTCCCTCCCGCGATATCATTTCCCAAAATGAAAGTTACCCCTCAGACAGAGTCGAGGCCGAATAGCCACTTTAACAAATCCCAAGAAATCTTCTGTTTTCAAATAAAACTGGTGAAGAGACACTCTCACAGTACCCAATGTAATACCTTGCACAAGAACATCAGTACCACAATAAGTCGATTCAGAAAAAGGCAACATAGTATGAAGCATAAATGATTGAGAAGCACCAGTGTCACGCAAAATTGTTACGGGGCTCTTTACATCAGATTCATTTAACGAAACAAAACCAGTAAACACAAACGGTTGGAAGGCGGGTTCGATGGTGTGGACTGGCGGCGAGGCATCATCAATACTAGCCTTCTCAATAGGCGGCACCGATCTAGGATGGATCTTGGGGCAACGGAGTCGCTGTAAACACAGTTCTATAGGTTAACACAAACTCATCAGCGAGGGTAGCGGCTTCCGCAAGAGACGTAACTTTCATTCATTTAGATATATAACACGATCAAGTTCAAGGTTTTTTTTTTAATTATTTACACGCCACGAACACAGAACAAATAAACCCGGTGCAAAAGAACTTAGGAGTAACTATAGTAAAAACAATAAACAAAACCCAGCTTCCGAACGCCACCCTTAGCTAACTTACCTAAATGCAAAGAAATCAAAATAAAATAAATTCTACGCCTCACTTCCCATCCAAACAGCAGCATACAACATAAGCTTGCAAAACAAAAATGGCAATCACTCCCTATGCACCAGACACACACACAACAAAAGTCCAACGGGCGCGCAAAGACGTAAACCAAAAACCGGGCGAGAGATCGAAACCGAATAGCAAATAGACCAGAGCGAGAGTACAGGCAAGGGCAAAGTGAAAAAAAATCAGAAATCCAATAAATCAATTAAAGAAAAGCAAACCAAAAGCAATATACAGTAATAGCATAGAAATGAAAAGAGTTCCCGAGGGCTCCTCCTTGCCGCTTTTCACTTTGGGGAACGGAAGTGACGGATGGTTCACGCGGCGAGTTCTGGGCGGGGTCTGGACAGGGAGGCGGAGTAAAGGATGACTGGGGTGGGGAATTGTTGTGGGCGGAGCTGACCTTACAGCGGCATGTAACAATATATCATGCAGTTTTATTCAAGCCTGAAAGAAGCTCCCTCTCGCTTCGATTTGTATTGGGTGTTAGTTTTAATATGCACACAGAGTTTACAGGAATGGCAAGCCAACTACCAGTGAGTCTGACCAGGATAAATACTTAGAGGATGGATGGAAAGAAATGATAGAGCAATGATCTATCAATCATTGTTTTCAGATATAAGAAGCCGACCTTTTTTTCTCCAGTGTTGGACAGCTTTCCCCCCATAATCCATGTTGGGCTGGTCTCCCTAACAAGCTGATAGTGTGGTGTTTGTGTGTCCTGCAATGGACTGGCCCCCTGCTTCATACCTGGTCCTTTTTGAGACAGACTCTAGGATCACCATGGCAACTGTATATGATACGCAGTTATGGGAGATGGGTACCAGTCCTCCGCATTATTTAGCTAATGTTAATAACATTCAAATATTAAAGACTACAGGGGACATGTCCATTCACCCAGGGGCCTCTGGAGGATTGCATATCTGGGTATGCCCCCCCGCACACACCGACCCACCTGTTAATGAATTACATTCTTGCCTACCTATCTGAAGTTAATTCTCCTCTTCCTGGTCATGAAATTCTTGTAGCACTTTTGTTTGTAGCAGTTGTTCATAGATATTTATATTTAGAAACTTACTTAGAACTTAGAAAATGACATAGAAAGAAATATGTTGCTCAAGCATTATGAGAAAGAATCTTGATGTCGATTCTGAGTAAAAAAAAAAAAAAAAAAGAAAGTGATTTCTGTTGCAGAATACGAAAAAAAAAAAATTTAAACTAAAAAAAACATGTGACATTAATGTGCATAGCCTGCAGCTGCAGGTGTCCGTGCAGTGCATACAGTTATAATACACCATAATTCTACAACAAGAATGTTTACCGAAAAATAAAACCTAGACATTCACCTATCCAATCCTCCAATCTTGGGTTTTGGATTGCATTCACAGATTCTTCTAAAATTGAGGATTATATTGTGGGAACCTGAAAAATCTCCACAACCTAAAAATAATAGGTTAATCACATTATGGAGACATTAATTTGGTTGCCATAATGTGGTAAATACAAAACCCAAACATACATATACACACACATACACATACTTCAAAATGGCATTCATTGAACATCCGAAGATATCAACTGAGTATTGCAACCCTATCAAAACAGACCTGCATTTCCCCTGTGGGCCATTAGTGCATTGAAGGTGTGCTGCCAAATGGTGCTGTGACCTTCTGTAGGTCAATTACGATCCTCCAAGTAGAATACAATGCAATGACAAGACGTTTTCTTCTGCTGATATTTGATGTGCGAAACAGTGTTTAGTTTCCTTCCTCGTCGGTCTATTATCATTGTTTTAGGTCTATTCATTAAAGTTCATAGAGGAGACAAGGATGGAAAGAAAAAGTACTGAGGCCTACTCGCAAATGCTTGTTCATGCGAGGTTTCTGACCTCCTGCAGCTAATCCAGACAGGAGCGCTATGAGTGACTACCGATATCATTCGATTTAACTATTAGAAGTGGACACTGTGACAATTTCAAACAATTATGTTTGGTATGATTTTTTCATTGCACAGTGTGCTAAACAGTGTGACACTGTGACAAGCAAGCTTCATTCACTTTAATATTCAACATTCAACATTCATTTCACTGGCAACAAATTTTAGGCTTATAGGTAATGTGTCATGATTTTGTTATGTAACAAAAACCCCAAGGTGTTTCTTTTTTCCCATAAAAGAAGCCCATTATGTTTAATTTTTGCACTTTGACTTTGGTATTTTTATTGTACATTTCCGTAATACAGCAATGTATATTTTTTTTGAAAATATTTCCGAGTAAACAATTTTTCAGCAGATCTATTCATAATTCAGAAAGTAGTTGCGGCCCACAATAAATGTAACCACACAAACACCTACACTGGAGTTTCATTACAGGAAAACATACACAAAAGCCAACGAGCAAACACATAAAATCTGGATACAAATATGCTGTGTTGAAATATACCATTTTGTTTTTTCATAACATGCTCTCTCACCTAATGAGAGGGCTGGTGTGGCAATCTAAACGCTGCGTACTTATACTGCTGTACTGTAACCCCTTTCACGTTTGTGAATTTAATATTGACAGTTTTGGTTATTCACAAGTTGCCCATAAACAGTTTTTTGGAGCTTGCTGAAAGATGGTAATGTAGTATTTTAATTTTGATTATTAAAAATTCAAGGTCCACATAGCCATAATTCAGTTTTTACTAAAAAATGTCATTTCAGATATCTGTAATTACATTTTTACTGGAAGAAATTCACATTCAAGATACATTGTAATGACCACGTGTCGGGCGAGCGAGCAGGGAGATGACGGAGGGGGAATCAGGGTCGGGAAGCTAGCATTAGGAATAAGGGGTTTATTCCACAAAACGACAAGGCAGGGCACACACGGTAAACAACGTCAATGACTGGACTGGGGAAACAGACTTGAACGTGGACTTAAATACACGGGACTACTCAGAAATAGCACGAAACAGCTGAAAACAATCGGGGTTTCACACGAGGTAAATAAGGGGGCGTGGCACACAGGAGGATTGGAGGAGCAGGTCATAACATATATGTGTTACATTAGATCTCTAAAATTGAATTGCATTAATAAACACCTGTAATTATATTTTGACTAGTAAAAACTGAAATATAGGTATGTGGACCTGGATTTTTCACTAGTCAAAATTAAGATATAGATATCTGTAATATGAGTCTTTACTAGTCAAAATTGAATTACAGATCTACAATATGACTTCTCACTAGAAATAATGGAATTTTGGATATGAAAGGGAAAAAAAATCAATGGTAATATATGACTAGAGAAAACTGAGCTATAAATCTCAGTAATATAATTTTTTTCCTAGTAGAAATACAGTTCTTAATAGTGAAAAATGATGGGCCTAATTCTTACTAGTAAAAATGTAATTATACCAATATCTAGAATTCATATTCTTACTAGTAAATAAACAATTGTTTTCGAGTTAGAATATCACTTTAGGCACTCTAGTTAAAATCAAGTTATGATGACTAAGCCTCATACTATTAGAAGACAATTTAGCTTTCCATATTGCGTAAGCCAAAAACACTGCTGAACTGATTCAGATCACGAAATTTAACATAATACACAAATGACTGTGGAATCTCGCGTTTTTTGCAATGACTTTTAAACTTTTCAGTGCTCTAAATGTTACATTTTTAATAACGGGGCCAAAACGTAATGCTCCCACCGCCCAGAGTAGTAACTTTGTACATACAGGGACATCATTTAGGTGGTTTGTATATTATATACTGTAAAAGGGTCTAGATAGGAAATGGCAAAACAATGTAACACACAAAGGGTAAAAAACAGCACTGTCTGTTTACAAATTAGTAATAAATAGACGTTTTATGTTATGCTTAGGCTAACAGACTACTGTGGGTGGAGGTTAGGGGTGCCCATGTATTAAATCAGCGAATTCTCACTTTCGCGGGGATCATCCACCCCTCACCCTCGCGAATGTACAAACATACATAAATTTATATGACATTTGGTTATGGATGTGGTTGGAACTGAAGAGAGGCTTTCAGTGGACTACATATTCTGCAAATTTTTTATATTGATTGTTACAAACATACACACCATGATGGAGACTTTAAGGGCCCCGTTGGGAAAATATAATTTCGTAAAATACATTACTGAGGAAACTATGGTTGTTTTTAGTCATATTTAATACTATTACGCACACACATCACAAGGAAAGAAACTTGTAATAATAATTTGTACAGCACACAATGATTAAATATAAATGGAAAACTGCAGTATATTACAGAAAAATCCTAGAAACCATCAGACAAAATGGCCATGGAAATATAAATGAGAGTGGTGAGCTGTAGACTAGAGATCTTGACCCTGAGGAGTGAAACATAGTATTTAATTTCTTTGTAGCGTTGCGAATCTTACAGATACACTTCAAAAAGAAAAGAACATACTTCATCATGCATTTACAAAAGGATGTTTATGTCAAATTCCTCCAGTTCATTAAAAAACAAAACATCACCATTTCACGTTCTGTCTTTTGTGATTCTGTATGTGTGTTTACATGTAACAACACATTTTACCTTTTGTGGTAAGTTGGTCCACAGAAATATCCCACCCTCACCTTTTCTGCCGTCAGACCATGTGCATGTGCAAGAGCACATATTATGGCCTAAATAAAGATAATATATAGACATAGGTTCATAGTGCATTTTGTAATATTAATGACATACGAACAGCTTACCTCAGGGAAAAGAACATCTATAATGAATTTTATTTTATCTCAGGGGAAGGTTGGGTATGTATTGTCCAGGTCTGAGTTGAGGTACTGGTACAAACTATCTACTTGCTTATCATCCTCAAGGTGCACTGCCATCTGGTTTGTGCTTCCAGCACACCATCTCTTGAGCCACACAGATGACAAATTGTCTTCCAATGACAAATTTGTAGAATGCTATCTCATGATATAAAGAAAAAAATCATTACAAATACAATGACCAACAAAACTATTAACATACAAGATGAACCTCTGCTCCTCGTTAGGTAATTATGTGGTGAAGCACCTTTTCACTGTCCTGTTCCCAGGAAACCCTAGAAAGTTCTGCCTCCCTGCTGGTCTTCACCCATTCTACATATGAACAAAACCTCTTACATTGCAAAGGTGTACTTAATTCTATAATGCATCTCAGCATAAAACACTATGCTTGATATACATATTTTTCCAGACCACCTTATCAGCATGAGCCACCACCATCTCCTGATCTTTAGCATGTCAAACTGAATATAAAAACCATGCAGTCAAAATGTTTGAAAGGACACTTTTCATTGTATAGAAGACTATGCAACATTCTACTGCATTGCAAAGAATCTTATTAGTGAATTACTTTCAGCAGTACCGTAGAATGCCCCCCTCCTCCCAAGGCCAAGTAAAGTGCATACTGATAAAAAGGAAGGGGGCAAAAACTTTAATACTTTCAATATATATCACAAGTTATCTCCAGCCATTTAAGGTGGTCTATCGTACCACCAACATGAACATGACACAGTCCACAGACCCAATCTGTTGAGGAACATTGTGCAAAATACAATATGTTAAAAATTCCAATATGAATGCAACAATAGAAAATGCTGAAATCCACCTTACCATGTTTTTCCAAAATTTTCCAGTGTCCTGGGCTAATTCGGTTTGCCAGCCTGCCACAATTAAAAATTTGTAATTGTCAGGGGCATTTTAGCGACGATTTTTCCTATAAGTGTGGTTAAAACATTAAATGGGAATTAACAGATACATTGAACACCTATTGTCACATGCACACACACACACACACACACATACATACGCACACACAGTCTTCCACATTGACTCAACACCTGTAGTATACTACGTTTTCTGATACAGTGTCTATCCAATTATTCAATTTTTACGCACGGCATGAACCAATGTTTATGGTCTTTTGAATGAGGAAGATTAATTCAGTACAATTCGGCAAAAATCGGTGATTTGCTTCAGGCTACCTTACCCTTACTGTATATATATATATATATGTATGTGTGAGTGATATGACAACACTATTAAACAGAACACAGCAATCTGCACATGATAGTGAATTAAACTATTAACTGAAAGCAGTAACAACCTAAACACAAATTGTGTTTTGTATCTGCAAAACAATAGCAAACAAAAATTATTCCCACACTTCTAAACATAGTGAACAAAAACCGTTCTACTTCTAAACATAGCAAACTTCGCGAAGAACTATTAATACTTGATACTTTGTTGATGCCTGTGGGGAATTCTCTCTTTTTCCGCTTCCCCCAATTTTCTTGCTGTAGGTGAGAGCAGGCTGGCTGTGAGGGGCAGCCACCAATGGTATTGCTATGTATTGAACATTCTATGTGAATAGAATAGAACAGAATAGAAGCTTTATTGTCAATGTATCAAATACACAACAAAACTAGGAAACCAAGGCACCAAACAGGAGAGCTAGGAGCCGCTGCACACTTGTGCGCTGCCATCTTGAAAGTTTTGAAAGTATTCTTCAAAGTATTGTTTTGGGGTTCACCAGCAGACTTCCTGTCTGTCAGTGGATGTACCTCACAGTGGATCCAGAGTAACATCATTTCTGGTCACACAGTGGATTTCCTATGTGTCAGTGGATATGTCTCACAGTGGATCTGCAGTCAGACTGTATTGGTTGGACCTGCCAGTAGCCCCTTTGGAGGTCTAAGGAGATAAACCATGTTAATCTGGCAATGTCATCCAGTGCGTCATCAATCCATGGCAGGGGGTATGAGTCACAGACGGAGGAATTCCACACAAAAGTGCCATGACCCATCCTTCTTCCAGACCAGGACTATCAGCACAAAGCCCATACACTGTCCAAAGGTTCGCTGAAACCCACTGCTGCCATATCACAAATTTTCTGCTCCGCTGCTTGACACTCCATGAGCGCACACAGCTGGATAGGCTGGGCATCTCAAGCATCAAAAAGGTGCTAGATGAGCATGGTGGGGTGGCACTTATCATCCTGAGCAGCAAAGATGTCCAAATGCCCATCCAGCAAAGTCCTCAACCAGTGTCACTGCTCAGCAGTCAAGCCCATGCTGCTGTATTCCTGTCACCTCCCACCATGGTGAGGCCAGCTGGTTTGTGTTGGGGAGGGGACTCAGGCGAATGAGGGTGATGGTAGACCCCCTAACCACCAGGGAGTGGTGAGTTCTCTACATAATGCAGTCCACATACACTCCACGATTGTGCCACTGCTGGCGAACTTGATGACGAAGGAGTGACGGCTTGTCTGTGGTCAGTGCAGGCTACGACTCCCTCATGGCAAGTGACGGGTCGAGCAAGTGAGCAAAATGCCCGACCTCCCCAGAGTGGTAGCAAGAGGCATCATATGGTGGGTCACGCCTCCACTGTGGTTCACTGCCTCACTGCAGGTCCTTCCTCAATGCTGGAGCCCACCCTTAGCTACGCCCCTGCACCACAGGACAGGCAAAAACAGTTTTTTACATTTACATATTTTCTCCATGTCTTCAAGGGGCTTCCTCCAGATTCTCTGGTATCTCCCCACAGCCCAAAAACATGCTAAGGTGAATTATCCATCAGTAATAGTGTGTATGGTGTTTGTGTGTGAATGGTCGGCATGTTGATAAAATGTTGATTTTTTTTCCCCCATAATGCGAATGCATCAATCACACATTAGGGTGATTTGGAGTCCATCTGGTGGATGTTTTCAGACTGCAGGAGGCAAGGGGCGGGAGGAGCCTCTCACAGGCAGACCCACTTTAATATTCACTCTCACGGTTACATGTAAGTGAAAAAGCACAGCATCTGGTAAGGGACTCCCAGGTCTGATGCCTAGACCTTACCTGTAGGTGAAGCACAGTCTGACTGCATCCGTCCTTAAGGTAGCCTATACTTTCAATGGTTTTCACTACACCACACTCCTTGAAGAAATAAGGACAAAACTCAGCACACCTGTTGTGAAACACCTGTATATGGTCAGCGAACAGCAAACGATGTATGTCCATTTTTAACATGGAAACACAGGGATCATTATCATATCATATTATGTATCATATATAGTACTATAATTCCCCAAAATCGCACACACGGTTCCTGCTAGTGGTGAAAATGCTTGCACACATTAACACTGCACAGGTGAGATAGTACTCCCAAAAAGTGTGCACCACTGAAACGTAACTTTATGTTTCCTTTGCTCAGTGCTTTTAATAAAAGTGCCTGATAAGTTATAAATTTCCTTATACAGTATATACACATACACACATATATAATATATATGGATGTATGTATTTAGTTTAAACTAATGTACAACAAACACAAGCACTAAAACAGTTATTTTGCACATGCAGATCTCTCATTATACAAGGACAGGTTAAGTAACCACCTACTAACAAATACACAGTTCATCTACAAAAATAAGTCATTTACATTTAGATGTTTTCTTTGCTGGAAATTTAGATAACAAAAAAATACCAAAATAAGTACTATTTCTTTCATTACCTCCATAACATCAAACTCCAAAATTCAGCAACAAATCGACATGTTTAATTTACTATTCTTTCTGTTTTTTTGGTTTAAACACAAACAAGGAATCTGCAAACGAGCATCTGATATAAGTAACTGTGTCAACTGTTCAATCTGCTTTGAAGCACACTGTAATTAATGCATATAGTATTGGTGACTTTGATTTCATTTCATTCTTTGCCAGTATCAAACTTCCTACATGCATACATATATAAAATGTTTACATCACTCAACATTTTACAGGATTTTGTAACTGTTTTCACTGAAATCCACTACGACCATCTAATAATAAGCCATCTAGCTTATGACAGACGCTACATCCTTTTCCATAAATGATAGTGAATGGCGTAAACATATATTATAGATCTGCTTCTATGCCACATGCCCTAGAATCACAGTAAAGGTGCATCGTGGTCCACAATGGGAGTAAATTCAAGCAAAGAACAAATAGCTTTGTCAGAGTGCCCTCCAGTGGTCAACCATAAATACTGCAATTTGCAGAAACAAATTATTTTTGCCAGAAGATTCTCACTGTTAGTCACAAGAAGTCAGCCTGCCCCTAGGAAAAACAAATTTCTCCCATTAGTGGATCTTTCCTCACAACAAGTCAAGAGTATGTGTTCTTGTCTTTAAGTTGATTAAGCAAAAATACAAGTATCAGTAATTCATCTTTTTAAACTGCACCATAATTAAAACTAAATAAACCAAACTTTAAAATGAATTTGATTTCTAACGGCAGCCATCTTGCAGTATTCCTGGCCACCCAGTAACCTGTTGCTTACTGCGTAACATGCCTGAAAATTATAGAGACGATATGTGACCCTAGTATAAAATGGGGTTTCCGTGCAGTAACATACGCCATGTTTCGCCCTGTCTGGTTCAAGCCGGCATGTCTGTGGGTTCAGAATGTAGGGAAATGGAAATGGGGGGGAAATGTCAGGGGGTATAAGCAGAACAGAAGAGATGATCACAGAACAAACAGCAGAAGGGATGAACAGATGAAAGTCACAGCAATGCAGATAACAGAAGGGGGCAGTTATACTCTGGTGTGGAAAGAGCAGGCAGGCTGTGCGACATCTTCTCCGGTGCTGTGTTAGCTACTCTCCCCCCCCACATTTCAGCTCCGAGCCCCAGGCCCTGAAAAAGCCCTTCGCTGCCAAAGCCTCCCTGAAAGTGACGGTCAGGGAGTTGATGGTGATGTCAGTGACTATGACTGTCCCCGGCTCACCCGCGGACGGTGCCCCCTCCTGTCTCTCTGCCCCAGGAACGGCTCCCCCTGTGATGTCACTAGTAGTTGCCTCCTTTGGCTCCACTTTAGGGGTCATACGGCTCTCCTGCGTGCCGGAAACAGCACTGCTCTGTGTTTCCTCAGGGGGTTTGGAAGTCTCTGGTTGACCGCTGGGAGTCGGCACTGTGGGGTCAGACAAAGGGGCCCCATTGAAAGCTGCCTCGCCAGGCCCCATCGCCAAAACGCAGCCGTTGGTCCTGGGAGGGTCAGCAGCAGCCCTCAACTCGGTCCCCAGGTCCCCGTCCTCTGCCAGCCCATCAGTTGGGGTCCTGGCCCCTTGCTCCCGCACAGAGGCATCTGGGTCATTGGCCTCCTGGACTTTTGTGGCTCCTGTCGTAACAGCCCCTGACCCAGAGTCATCGCTAGGGGACTCATGAGTGGTGGCGTCCTGCTTTAGCTCTGAGACAGGAGTGGGACCCCCTGGCTGGTCATGGACGACCCCCTGGTCTGTCAGCTCCTCCTGGACTAGCCTACTTAGGGGACTCTGTTCCTCTTTCCCTGGGTCTGGAAGGTCGGACTCTGGAAGGGAAAGGGACATGATCAGAGCATCAACTGTCCCCCAGCCATCTGGCAAATGCTATGCCTGATCTGCACATACTTACCGTTTATGGGCACACTTTCTGCCTCCTTCTCGCCATCCACGACTGTCTCTTTCTTCCCATCCTCGGCTCGCCAGTCCTGGTTCGGAAAGTCCCGTACAGCCGCCCGGGCAGGCCGCTCAGGGGACGAGCTCTGAGACAGACGCCTCCTTTTCCTCTGCCGGCTGCAGCCCCCCCCAGCGGCACGGTCCCGTCCCCTGGCTTCTAGCTCAGCCCCCAGCGATCGCGAGAGAGACAGCCGCAGGCGGGGTGGGGGCTTCACTGGGGCTCTGTGAGCACTCCGCAGGTCCATGGAATAGATGTTCTGCAGGAGAGGGAAAAGTGGACGGTCCACTGCGGCTGACGGACACTAGCAGATCCCCAGTGAGGGGGAGGTGGGGGTGTGGCTACTGCCAGGCCACCGTTTCCTGATGGACCAGGCAAGGTGACCATCTGAGCCCCACAGAAAAGGCAGCACTGCACCACTGTACCTGCACAAGGAGCTTTCTGGGTCTCAGTCCTCGTCTCCGATAAGCCAGTGCCCTGTCCTTCTCCTCCCTGGCATGGAGGGAGAGCAAATCAGTACACAGCCTCGAGGGTGTGTGTGTGAAAATGACCGTAAATTAGAGCCCTTGCAGTGACCTACTTTTCCTCGTAAGCCAGAACCAGATGTGGGTCAAGAATGTGGTCCTCGGGCTCCCAGGTGCTGTACCTTTATGGTCAGACAGAGGCATATGTGAGGGCATCCCGGTCATTGCTTACTAACAGCTGGAGGGCTTAATTACAGAGATGTAACGTTCTACCACTTACTTCGAGGGCCATCCCTGCCATTTCAGCAAGTACTCCACGTTCCCCTGAAACAGAGAGAGACCGGTGGGAATGTGTTGGAGCTTTTTTTTTTTTTTTTACAGCTTACATTTATTCATACAACACAGGCTCTTATCCAGGGCATAGTGAAATAATACAAAAATAATGTTTTGAGATAAAAATATGCATCAAGTTGGACAGTAGTCAGATACAGCAGCATGTTGCATTATAGCACTTTCAAGTGTTGCTTAGTAATAAGAGTATCGTGTCTGATCCGAGAAATTCTCTAAATTCCAGAGGATCTGGAAGAGCTATTTCTTACAAACAAGGGTATGGATTTAGCGTTGATAAGCTGGCAGCCCCAGGAGTATTCTACCTACAGTTCTGAAGTTATTTATCTGAAGCTTTTATCCACAGCCAGCTACTACCACACCTGCATGTGTTCAATTCAGTTTCACAGCAGCTCCTCCTCCGGAGCTATAACCGGCAACTAATTGTCTATAGTTTAACCATTAGGCCACCTGTGACCTAGATAGCCACTTCTTACTATGATAAACAAGGCAATCAGAGGTTAGGGCGGACCGTCATGTTGTAGTAAATGTATCATGTGATCAGTGTATTGATTTCAAGGTTAGTGTTAAGGTTTTTGTACTGCACAAGGGAGGAAACTTGATCGTTAAGTCCAAAAGAAAACCTAAAGAAGAGGGGAACTCAAATGACGAACCGCAGTCAGCATCCGGATCGAAAAATAATTTAATCCGAAACGCGCCATCGATTAATCCCCCCGATCAAACATGCGTCGGCCAGCTAAATCTAGCCAGGGCCTTCCCGGGGCAGTGGACCGTGGCTTTATGTCGTTGATGGAACGACAAACATCTGAAAAACAGCTGAGTACCCGTTATAGAATGCATGTATGCTGTCCATTTTTCTAAGATATATCTAGCATCCGACCTCAAAACATGAACAACACAGAGAACCACTATGGCGACCCTGCCGGGTGGGCGTTACAAATGCTCTCAGATGGACTTGCGTTAGATCTAGAGCCCGTGTCTGACAGTTATGAGTTCCTACATACTCTCGGTAGCGACTGATGACCACTAACCCACTAACCCCTGGTGAACAAGAACATACTGGAAACTTTCCCTGAAAGCAGCGAAAACTTCCTCATGTTAGGAGTCCCACATAAACTAAAATAAAAACGAACATCTTACGTCACGTTAATTAAAATTACATTGTTACTTTATTACTTACGTTTAATGATTAATATTTCCGACTTCAAAAGATAATTTTAGAATGAAAATGCTATTATTATTACCATTATTATTGTTGTTATTATTATTTACTACTACGTACTACTACTACCACCACCCAGGGGTGCCCCTAAGAGAAGGTGAGGGATGCTTGGAAAACGTCATCACACGGAGCATCAGGAAAATGATGATCGCCGTTTCCTAAGCATTCTGCCATTCCAGGATGCGCTTATTTTTTAGGTTGTGGGCCGTTGGTAACTAAATTCTTGGAACAGGGGGAGCCGATAGCCGTTTGCTCGACATCACCCTTGTAGTTATGCAAGCCAGCGATTCGAATGCGCCGTGTGGTACATGAACCGTATAACATTGACGTAATGATTCATATTAAGGCTGCGTCCAGCCCTCCTCCTCCACTTAGTCGCTCCGTTTCCTATGAGTACGAATATTAAACTGCGTAGCTCCTGCACATGAGTCATAGTCAGCCGTGCAACCTGCGGAGGAGGCGGAGAAAGCCAGAGCTCCGATTTCACCCACAGCCCCTATGACCGCCCCGATGCTTTCACGACATGCCTGTGACAACGACACACACCGACCATGCAACTTTAAGTGACACTCCCCTGTTCGTGTTTAAACATGCTCTCATGTCACATCCAAAGTTAGGCAGCGGTTTCCACGATCGCTAAGTTTGCAACATTGCATTCAAAAAGCTCGACCGACATGGCGTTATTTTCCTACATTACTTAAGACAGCAATACAGAAACTATGCCTAAATGTGCCACACGAGGACGCGTGCTTTCTTAAACACATTAGAATGAAGATGAAGTTAATCCCGCTACGTCTTACCTTCCTAACCCTCTTCTTAGTGATAGACTCCACAGCAAACACCTGATCGCCTATAGATGACAGTTCCATCACTTATCTGCTATCTCAGGTCAGGCGCACAGCAAGCTTGTCTGGATACTCCCCCGATTTCCTCCACCAAAAAAACCGAAAATGCACGGCCGGTTCCCGATCAGGCGTCTGGCTGATGGTACCAGCTTATCCGTACTCTCTGATAATAGCCCCTTCCGAGGTTAAAAAAAACACGTTTCCTTGAGTTTTATGAGCTGCGACGCAGCGAGCCCGACTGGCTCGTCCCTGTTAGCGAAGCGCGCCCCAAAGCGCTCGAGTTCGCGCACGCAGTGAGTGGCCGTGCAACGCCGCGCTGCTGCGCTCCCAAATAGCGCATCCTTCTGTATCCACATACTCTTATATATGTATACATATTATAAACAATATTATATATATAATATATATACACACACACTTATATGATAATTATATATTTAAAAAAACACTCGGACAATAAGACTTTCATAATGAAACCATTTCGTCCGACCACTTTCAACACGCTGTACAATTTACTGTCATTAAATTTTATTATTTTTCGGGAAAAAACAACAAACACCTTTTGTACTCCAAGTAGAAGAGGAGGACAGTCTCAGGGAATGGGCTGGACGGATTGTCTTAGCCAAAAATAAAAAAACGAAATAAAGCATAAGTAACACGTGCTCAGCCCATTTCAATGCACCATGGTTCGTGGGTAAAGAAATCTCTACTTACGTACTTTTATGCACTACATGCAACCAATAAAGTATACATTTAAATATCTACTGGTGTTAAGGCTGTCCCTGATTGTGAATTTTACACCATATATACAGATTCTCCACAACCACTCGTTGTTCTGAATAGCATCCAATTTGAGCCACAAAACTTTCAGAGAGATCCGGTTTGCCATCAGTCCTCAGGGTTATGCTCCTTTTGGTCCTCACTTAAAATGCTGCCCAGTACTTTCGCATCCCGATCCGTCATCCACTTCACATGTTAATCATACCCGTCCAATCTTATGGTTACCTGTGTTGATGTGTGAACTGTGATAAAACACTGTATATTAGTTGCACATCAGGTTCTGATCCTGTCCCTGGGAAAGAGGACATATTAAGGGGGGGGGGATTCCAGTCATACTTTGCCACTAACACAGAACTGGCTTTACAGCCCCCGGAAATAATTCTCTTGTAGTGCTGCTGACTTACTTGAATAGTAGGTTATTACATTTCCAGCCATCTAGTGTTTAATATTAATCAATCTCCAGCAAAATGCAAAGGCTCTTCAGTTGGACACGTCTCACAGTACATTAACCTAATTTCTGTCATAAGACCCCAGATTAAAGGGGGAAGTTATCATGATATAGTGTTTCCCAGATCACACAATCAAACACACCAAGTGTGTTAAATTACAGTTACCAACAAACGCAATCACGGCCTCTCTGAGACTGTGCTGAGGCGAGTGTGCAGCACCTAGGGGGTGGGAAGGCTGAGCGTAGCCCACAGGGCATGCTGGGTAAGAGTGGCCATCGCAGCCTCTGAAGCCCAAGAACCGCTAACTGGCTCCACCCACAAACAGCGCTGTGCTGGTCAGTCATTAGAAATCAACCCCAGGCAGGGGTACGCAATGCAGGGGTAGCAAAACTCCAGCATATCCCTGTACTACAGAGGTCTCCATCTCCTGTCCTGGAGAACCCCAGCCCCGCACAGCTTGGTTTGTTCCCTGTTCCACCACACCTGATTCAACTCAAGAAATGGGTGGTAATTAAATGGGCTCCCCAGGATGGAAGTTGGAGACCCCTGCTATACTGCGAAGTTCAGTCAAAATTAAATAAGAAAAAATGGTACAGGTTGTCATTTCCCTTCAGAAACCTGATTTTTCCCTCAGATCCTAAAAAGCAGAAAAAATACATTTTAAACTGGAATAAAATTCAAAGAAACAGACACACTGTCAGTTTGCAGAAGTTTGGAGCCCGCATCCTGGCAACCGCGCATCCATGCTGGTTTCCGTGGAGACATGCCGGAACTGCAGTGAACGTGCCGATTACATACAAGGGGAAGGCCTCACATGAACACATGGGTGCAGCACACTGCTTTGGACAGAGAACAGGGGTGGACACAAGAGACGTGGCTGGGGGGCTGAAAGGAAAAGGAGATTTAAAAAAAAAAAGCAAAGAAAATATACGCATGTGTGGGAGGAAGATAAGATACACAACTGCAAACAGCATGAAGTCGTAAGAGACATTGCTGCATTCCCATTTTCAAAAAGACCAACAATGGCAGGAGAAAAAAAATGAAATCATAAAAATAAATACAATATGCTTTCAAAAACCCAATAATGTTCATAAGATCCATGTTTCAGATGCTGGACCCACAAACTCATCCTTAGGGTTTCTCTCCAACAGTCTTGGGCGGGGGTCTGACTGACGTGCATCCGCCGGCCCCTCAACCCCCCCCTCCTCCGAGTCCACGTGCTGACTGACCGGTCGCCACGGAGACCCTCAGCTTGTGTCTGTCCTCCACGTCTGGCGAGCTTCGACCTCCTCGGGTACGACCAACAGGAGTTCACAGTTCTTCCCTCGCAGCTGATGTCGTAAGAATTTCCTGTCCGGCCAGGGAGGGGGGGTTTAGGAGGGTATAGTGAGAGGACAGCCAGCCTGGTTTCAGCTCTGATTTGTTTGTACGAGGTATACATAAAGGCTTAACATTCAGAGCATCAAAACCATGCCCCCCCCCAGCAGCTAGTGCAGAAAAAGCTTAACACAGGGGTCTCCAACTCCGGTCCTGGAGAGCTACTATCCAGTAGGTTTTCTGTCCCACTTGGCTTCTGATGAGC
>JAODJW010000045.1:8268855-8286452 GCA_026777045.1 Hyperopisus bebe
CCTCAGCATGTCTTTGGACTGTGGGGGGAAACCGGAGTACCCGGAGGAAACCCCACGACGACACGGGGAGAACATGCCAACTCCACACACATGTGACCCAGGCCCAGGTCCCAGAGGTGCGAGGCAACAGTGCTAACCACCGCACCACCATGCCGCCCCCCCTCCAGACATTTCAGACAGATTCTCCCATTCCTTAAAAAATATACAAGAAGTCAGATCACCATTACTGCATTCATATTTCTAGTTATAGATCTATCAGTCATAACTAGAGTATCCTTTAAAAAGTCCAGGAACATAGCCACATACAAGATTACAAGTTTAAACTTCCCTCAAAGTGCATTTCTGCCCCCTCCTGGTAGGCACCTAACCCTAACCCTCTCCTGATTTCTGGCTATTGGTCTGGTCTGCTGATATTGACCTCCATTTTTGGTTACTGGTGTTTATTTTTGGTGTTGGAGATCGGTCACCCTCAATCATTAACAACTAACCCCTTTCCTCTCACCCAAGTGCACAGCACAGAGTATAAACATCTTTATATCAGCCAATCACAGGTCACATGATTTTACTGCTCAGTATGCATCGCAACTGCTGCTACATCCTACCAGCCAGATCACAGTTGGATGTGGACCAGTGATCATAGGTTCACCCAGGTGGAATGGGAATGTGCATGCCACTTAGTAATGCTCGTTAATTCATAAACCAGAATTATAAAGCTTCATGGGGGTTATTCATTAACATCCAATGATTAAACAACTTTTTATAAACACCGTTTATAAGAATTTGTGTTCAGTAAACACAGGACCAGCCGTATCATATGTGGCCAATCCAATCAATGTCTCATTTTCCCAGAGCCACTTGTCCAAGTCAGGATATGGGCACCCCTGGAACGGAATGTCGAATTATACCCCCTAAAATAAAACACAACTAACCAGCCAAGTAATAACAGACAAACCAAACCAAAACTGAAACCAGCATCACTAAATGGGCCCCTTGAACCTCCACTTCCTGGGTGATTAACGAAACAAGCTCACGATTTTTCTAGTTTAAGTCCCGGGGGTGCAGGGGGGGGCGTGCCTCAATGTAGTCCCTTAACCTGGTTTGCAACAGAAAACATGCAGCTGTACAAATAGGCAAAATCTGCAAGTCACTCTGCATCAGGGCCATCAAATGGGCAATCAAATGGTGAGAATCTGCTCCCCTTTAAGGTCAGAGGTGGTACCTGAGCTCTTCGGGGGAGCCGATGGGGTCGGGGCAGCGTAGCTTGGAGTCCAGGTTGTAGTAGACCCCACCCACCTCCCGCACGCCAATCCAGTGCTGGCGTTTGAGGGGGAGCCGGAGGGGCCCCCAGTGTAGGTTGGAGGGAACGTTCAGGATGAAGCCGGTCACATTCTCCAGGGCAATGCTGCACACATCCCTGAAGCGACACACACAGCAGGTGACCACGACGACCAACCCCAATGTTAATGCCTTTCAAAAGTCACACCCCTCTAATAACAGCGGGAAAACATCAGTTAAATATTTACAGCCCCAAGCCCCAAGATATCCAAATGAAAAAGTGCTTATTCTGTTGTGATGCATCTCATCCAAGGACTGGAAGGATTTAAAAGGTACTAATATGCGTGTAGTCACGAGCAGAACATGCCACATGCTAACCTGCCGAGTTTCATGCTACCTGACAGAACACGCTGTAAAGACATTTCCTATAAGCCTTTGCATGAGTATGGGTGGGGGGGTGCGAGAATCCCACACGTGCAGGTGCCTTTCAGTGGTGAAGTGGCACATGGCAGAGGCGGTAACGGTGCCCCCATGGCTAGGCGGCGTCACGCCGGTCACCTGCGCTTGTCCCACCAGACAGCCTCGAAGCCACGTGTCTGTAGTGCCGCCATGATGACATTGACGTCGTAGTTGCCATTGCCAAGCACGTTCTTCTTGTGGGGGGTGACCAGGGTGCTGGGAGAGAGCCTGGTGGGGGGGGTCAATGGGCCAGCCATCAGCCAACAAAAGCAAACCCCCCCCCCCCCCCCCCAAAAAAAAAAAAAGTATTGTAAAGTGAACCCTGAGATTGACACATTAACCTGACGTGCAGTCCTTGGTTCAAACTGACCATGATTCATATAAAATACAAACTGGCCATCATGTAGGACATCCCCACACACTCCCACTAACACTGGTACACAAGGGTGGACAAAGGCCCTTTGTAGCAGCAGCTGACACGCATGGGGGGGTGGGGGGGGGCTAGTCACTGTGTCACTAGCATGAAGGACCGTTTCTGTCTCAGTTACTAATCAAAGTGACTGTTCTCCAATAACCACTTATCCACTACAGGCTGCAGTGGGTCTGGGGGGGGGGTCCACTCCCATGGTGGTCCACTGAGGGGCCGGAGGCCACAGTACAGACAAGTCAACTCAACTCAGAGATGCCAAAACCAGCTAAAACACTCACGCTGGGGGCCAGCGCCATATGATCGCAAGGCTGCAAACAGAGGTGATATGGAGCCTACAATCAGGCTGGCCCCCCCCCGCACCCCACACCAAAGGGCTTAGGTTTGAGCTCACAATGCCCAGGCACGTAAATATTCAACACGTTAAGAACATAAGAAATTTACAAAAGGGGGGGGGAAGGCCATTCGGCCCATCAAGCTCGTTTGGGACACTCCACATTAAAAGCCCCTCCCACACTTACCTCTGGAAAATGTCCTGCAGAGTGTCCTTGCTGAAGGCTCCACCGTCCTGGAAGACGTTATTGAGTGCATGCAGAGCGCACAGCTCCCTCCGCTGTTTCTCATGGTAAATGGCCGGAGCCGGGGGCGAGGTCAGGGAGTGTTGTGAGACAGTGTCCACCTCCCTGTCAGTCAAGCCACCCCCAGTTCCACCCTGTTTCCGCCTGCTCACTTTCCATGGCATACACCTGAGCCCCCGCAGACCCCCACCCCCCCTTCCTGAGGTGCTCCCCATCACTGACCCCTCTGGGTCACGGCAGCAATCTCAAAGGCAACCATTCAGAGCCCGGGGGGGGGGGGGCTGGGGAGTGTTAGCAGGGAGCAGAGGTAAAGTTGCCCACTATGCCAGCCTTAGGGGGCAGATCAGCATTTTTTATTCTCAAGGCAAAGAAAAAAAAAAAAAAGTTTAGTTTGGCAAAAAAGTTAAAACGGAAAGAGTTAAACCCTCTAGTGATAGAAAGGAAAAATACTACAGGAAAAAAATAAGGGTAAAAAAAACACATCCATTTTCTTGGCTTGTCATCATCCCACCAGAACTTCTAATGCTGCACCTGCCTCACCCCACATCAAGGTCCAGAAGTCCTCTCCATTTTCCAGCCTCTTTTCAATACAAGAAATGCTGGTTCCAGTGTTTGAGAGGGCGGGGGGGTCAAAAGGTGGATCTTTAGGATTTGAAGAGGTCTGGGCAGGAATGGTAACTCCCACTCTCCTCTTCAAGTCAGAAGGCCACGCAGCATCACTGTGTGGGGAAACATCAAGCAAGGCAACACACGAATACTGAGTCACAGGCCATTAACAGGGACCCTGAGCACGTGCAGGAAGAGTCTCGGCCCTGTGACCAAAAAGCAACTGGCAAAACTCTACAAAGATCCCTACCTGGCCTCCCAGACCCTGGCCCATACAGAGGGAGCGGGCACGTTGATGTGATTCATAGTGTGCGAACCTTAAACACTTTTTAAGAATTGTCTCCATTTACACAGGAGTCTGAATCACACTTCTGGACTGTGCAATGTGGGGAATTACAGAAATGCTAATCCCGATACACACTTCTGCCTGTGCTTCCTCATTCTGCAGGGAGCGCTGACCGCACGCACTGCTACTCCGATCATGATGCCAGCGCAGAAAAATGCAGAGCAGTCGGTAATTTACAACCGTCCAAAATACCTAATTCTCCCTAAACTAGCGACTCCAGGTAACCCGGACTCAGGACACTTTCACCGTGATACTCTGCCGTAATGTCAGCACCGTACCTGCTAAGTGTGTCAAGATAGGTGTTAGTATAAGCAGAGTAAACAATACGCGATCGGCGCCTTGGCGGAGATAGCTGGCGACTTCAACTTATTGCAACTAGGCGTTTGCGTGCATGACGCTGGTTTAATCCTACAATTGACAAAAAAGAAAAACAAACAAACGCCAGCAACTACCCCAATAAACAAGCAGATCCCGACTGCTAGTTAGTAGTAATTTGTTCAAAATAAATAAAGAAAGAAAGAAAGAAAGATACGCGGTGTCAACACGTCGCCTCTCATCATCCTGCACAGCAACTCCCCCCCGATCTCGCCTCAGCCAGATCCACGAAGCCTGCTTACCTTTACCCCGCATTTCGGTTTTGCTTTTCGGCCGCTTTTATCCCTTTTCTCCCTCTCCGCTCCCACTGGCAGCTGGCCGTCCCCGACACGGGCATGCGCACGACGTCACTGCCTGCGCGTTCGGCTCGGGCCCTTGCGGGGGCTCGCAGCTGCGCGACAGCCACGCGCGGTTCCTCCGCTTGGAGGGAGGAGGCGGTGTAGGAACTAGTTTGGATCCTAAAATTAAGGAGACGTACGATCATTTCAAAATTCTAATTATAGATTCCTGTTTTGTGACATGCTGCGGTAAGAATGGCGTCCATATGCTTTCCGTCACTGGGGAGTGCGGACACATAGGATACCAGCAGCTGCCGCTGTATGTCTACAGATTCGTTGTTCCGTTGACGGTTGCGACCTATTACCACATAAGTTTGGAAATACAGGAGACGGGTATTTATTGCCTGAAAACACTGCTATGTCTGTCTGGTCTTAATTAGCACGCATCAGGAATATGTTCTCCAGGTGCATTTTTAAGGGATTAATGCGTTTAAAAATGGATTTAGCTCTACGGTTTATGAGTCGAAGAAATTAGGACTAGAGTTTTTAAATGCATGACCATCCTTTCTTGGTGAAAACGCACTAAATGGTTCACTTTCTGTACACATTTTTTGTGGAAACTTTACTCTGTGTCTCTCCTGAATAAAAAATGAAACATAACTGATATCCTTAAATTGCAATTTTGGGAATATTGAGTCATAATGGACTAGCAAAAGTCCAAAAGAAGCTTTATAACTACTGAACAGTGACGAGCAAGTGCTCCAGTCCCGACTAGCATGATACTGATTAATTGGTTTTAGAATGAAAAATATTATGATTACTACACTGCAAATTTATCACAAAAACAGTTTTATCTTTTTGTGCTGATTCATGTTTTACTGGTGAAATACAGATGTAAATACATTTCTCAGGGGAAAGTCACAGTTGACCCCTTTGAGCCTTAGATGCACAGTCTGCTCAGGGTCTCTTCACCATCATCGCCAGCCACCACTTAGGCAGGGGTGTCCTTAGGTCCCAGGAGTTGGGAGTGCTCATTAGTTCCACCATCAGGTCAGTGGAGGGAAATACAGGCCAGAAGCCAGTTAACGATACCCAGTCTTGGGTCAGGGTGTAACAGCCTGGAAGGGAAAGGAGAATGAGATGTGGGACCAAACAGGGTAAGGGAATAAGGGAACACAAGTGTATATGAAGGGTTTCTTTTCATAATTTTATATATTTTTATTTCACAAAGCCTACACTGAACAAGTAATCAAAAAACAAGTTTTTTGTCCATTAAAATAACATCAGATTGATCGGAAACACTGTACAGACATTGTTAATGTAAATAACTATTATAGCTGTAAACAGCTGTTTTTAATGGTATATCTACATGGGTTTACAGAGGCCCCTTATCAGCAATAATTAGTCCTGTGTTCCAGTGGAATATTGTGTTTGCTAATGCAAGATCATCATTTTAAAAGGTTAATTGATCATTAGAAAACCCTTTTGCAATTTTGTTAGCACAGATGAAAATTGTTGTTCTTATTAAAGAAGCAATAAAACTGGTCTAGTTCTCTGGTCTAGTTGAGTATCTGGAACATCAGCAATTGTGGGTTCGATTACAAGCTCAAAATGGTCAGAAACAAAGAACTTTCTTCTGAAACTCGACAGTCTGTTCTTGTTCTGAGAAATGAAGGCTATTCCATGCGAGAAATTACCAGGAATCTGAAGATCTCGTACAATGCCGTGTATCACTCATTCACAGAGCAGCGCAAACTGGCTCTAACCACAATAGGAGAGGGAGGCCATAACTGGGTGAGAGGATAAATATATTACAGTGTGCAGTCTGATTAACTGATGCTTCATAGGTCTTCAACTGGCAACTTCATTATATAGTACAAGCAAAAGACCAGTCTCAATGTCAGCAGTGAAGAGGCAGCCCCAGGATGTTGGGCTTCTAGGCAGAATTGCAAAGAAAAGGCTGTATCTCAGAGTGGGCAATAAAAAGAAAAGATTGAGATGGGCAAATGAACACAGACACTCGAAAGAGGAAGATTGGAAAAAAGCGCTATGGATAGATGAATCTAAGTTTGAGGTGTTTGGATCACAAAGAAAGAACATTTGTGAGATGCAGATTGAATGAAAAGATGCTGGAGGAAGGCTTAACGACATCAGTCAAACATGGCAATGTGGTGGTCTGGAGCTGCTTTGGTGATGGTAAAGTGGGAAATTTGTACAGGCTGAAGGGGATCTTGAAGAAGAAAGGCTATCACTCCATTTTGCAATGCCATGGCCAACCCTGTGGATGGTGCTTAATCAGAGCCAGTTTTGTCCTACAACAGGACAATGACCCAAACACAGATACAAACTATGCAAGAACTATCCAGGGAGGAAGCAGTCAGCTGGTCTGTGTAGTATAACAAAGTGTCCAGCACTGTCACCGGATTTCAACTCTGTTGAGCTGTGATCAGACCAGCTTCACTGAATGGTACGTAAGCCAATCTAACTTGTGGAAGATGCTTTAGGAAGCATGGGGTGAAATCTTGTCAGATTACCTCAACAAATTAACATCTAGAAAACCCAAGGTCTACAAGACTGTAATTGCTGCAAATGGAGGACTCCTTAATGCAGGGGTTGCCAATCTTATCCGCAAAGGGCCGGTGTGTATGCAGGTTTTTGGGATAACCTTTAGGTCAGCTGTTCAAACCCAGGTGTGAGGACTCTTTAGCCAATCAGTCCTCTAATTAGTAATCTAATTAAGGAGTTGCAGTGAAAACCCGCATACACACCGGCCCTTTGCGGATAAGATTGGTCACCCCTGCCTTAACAAAAGCAAAATTTGAAGAACACAAATTATTTTAATATCAAAAATGATTAATCCTAACTTTGTCAATGACTGTTTCCTATTTATTTAGCTATATTTTTCATTCAAACCCATTTCATGTATATTTTCATGGAAAATAAGGAAATTTCTAAGCAACCCAAAACTTTTGAATGGTAGTGTGCACACACAAAATGCATATACACGATTGAAAGGATTGAATAACAAAACCAACGTCAGAAAAAGTACAAAAGGGTGAGGCAAGAATCTGAAAACCAGAAACAAACCAAAGTTGTCCAAAATCATTAACACAAGTTAGAAAGCAATGAATAACAGTAATTGATTATTAAATGGCATTCTGTTTCAGATCTGGGGAGTGATGGACTGGATGACATGTAGGAGGAAGAGGTGGGCAGGACCATGGAGGCGGAGTGGACGAATGGAGGACAGACGGAGGAGATGGAGAGGCGAACCTGGAACAGAACTCTCATGCCCCACACCACAGGAACAAACACAGCCTGTAACAAGTCCCATCCAGGAAATGAGCTGGGCACTTTAATGGTGTTAACAGTGACTCGGTGCTACAGTACCTTCCTCCTCCTGCCGTGGAGCGAAATTAGGTACTCAGGTCACAGATAAGCTACAGAGCTAATCACACACATATAAAGATAAAAATTAAATATAAAGGTTCGTAAACATTTTTGAGGCATATGGTAAACATGGTTTTATTGAAGGTGGAGGTTCATGTTTATTACACGGTACCTTAAATTTGTAAAGGGCATGTTATATTGAAGCCTGTAGTGGGTTTCCTGAGCAATAGTTGTAAAAGCACCCCACATCATGGCATCATTCATGATAAACTGGTGAAAACCAAATGAACAAGATCTGAAATCCAAAATACACAGAGCATTAAAACGTGCTCACTACAATCACCGGCATGGCCCATTGACCTTGTCCTGCTGTTGATGTCTTATTACACCGACAAGGTCAATGTGTTTGGTAATATGGTCAGCCTGCTGCTAACTTGTGACGGAAAATTTATTTTTTAAGTACAAGGCATGTTTTTTAGCAGAACATTCACCCATGACTGGTCCAAGGCCAGGCGGCACCTTAGGTGAGCTCACCGCTGGCACTGCCCACCCCCATGAGCACTACAGCCAATGCCAATATGAACACACAAACAATACAAGTTAAGAAATGAAGGTAATAATAAGTATATGTCTAATAAAAACATACTATGAGGTCATAATGCAGTATTATTTCTTTGATCATGTTGAGTTTAACTGCGCTAACTGTAATACCACAGAGGGAGAATAGTGTGAGCAAAGTTTTTTAAATAGAATTTAATTTCTGTACCGAATTTGAAGGCTATAAAATCTTTTTTTGTTAGTATTGCAGCATGCTTGTGTATGCAATTAATCCATTTTCTGTAACTACTTGTCCTATTCAGAGTCTTGAGAGGTCCAGAACCAAACTAGGAGGCTATGGGCACAAAGCAGGAAACAATCCAGGATGGGGCACCAACCCATTGCAGGCCACACTCAAACACCAATGAGTAATTTGTAACTCTAATCTTAGCATGTTTTTGTATTGTTTTGTTTGGAATCCCCACAACAACACAGTGACAACATGCAAACTCCACACAGAGCCAAGGCACAGACTCAAACCCAGGTCCTAGTGGTGTGAGGGAACAGTGCTAACCACTACACCACCATACCGCCCCTGTGCAATTAATCGTGATTTAACAAATGAATCATTTGATGGCCCTGCTAACAATCTTTGCTCACTTTGAAATGCTGGCCTTCTTCTTGTCGCCACTTCACTTACCACATTTTTCTTTTTTTGGACACACCATGCTGACCTAACACCGTCATCGACACCGTGCCCCTCCCCCCAAATCACGCCAGGGCAGTGCTCCTTGTTCAAGACAGAGTGAAACTGACTCCTAAGTCAGAGCCCCCTCCGAAGCTCACATCATATAGCTGTTCTGTGTGGGCGCTGAGAGAGCACAGGCACTTCTAGGGGCGCAAGCCAGTCAATTTTACTTTGCCTCTGATGGTGCGTACCGCGTGCTGTTTGCTAAGTCGGTGCCGCTCAGAAGCTGGTGCCCCTTGTGGCTGCCTATATCACCTACAGGATCGACCAGCACTGCATTCATGGTTTGAAAAGACTACGTGGCTCATAGATCTACGCACTGCAAAGTTTTCTCCCACTGTCAGCTGTACCCCCACTCCCATCTATAACCAAGGCACCTACCTTCTTTTTAAATCTTCTGTGGAGAAGAGTAAATATTCATACAAAAAACTAATGCTTCTGGCTTATGGTAACTAGCACAGAAGATGCCCAGATTCAGTTTCCCGTCCCAGTCAACTTGCAGCCAGCAGTCCTTTGTCCCTGTCGACTTGGCAATGAGACTTAGAGCCAGCAACCATGCAGTGTATCCGACACATGGTGTGAGTACCCACCGACTCATGGTGTAAGTACTCATCAACACATGGTGTGAGTACTCACCGACTCACCCCACCCCACATCAACATAGCTGTGGATAACAGCCCAGCAAGAATGAGTGAGTCGCACAACGACTTCAAGAGGAAATGCTAGTACAGCATTTATTTTCAAAAATAATTTTCATGTTATAATGTTTTCATATCTGATTCTGAAACAGACATTGATTATAAATCCCAAAAGGGCCATTCAGAGAGGGAAACCATGTCACAGAGGTTGCATAGCTTAAAAACATCCTGAAAATATTACCCATCTCCAAGAGGCAGCATGTCCATTCACACAGATGATATATGATTAAATAACATATTTCCTTCATTTGATTTTTCTTAGTTCAAAATTATGTCATAGTTGCTCTACACATAGATACTGGGAGACATTTTGAGCTCAGGGTGCTGAATGTCGGAACTAGTACTTTGTATAGTCTATAAATATGAAGTGTTGTAAAATTTAAAGATGCTTCTGAGGTTCTGGAATGTTAATTGATGTTTGTTTCAAGAATGATAATCTAGTTAAGCGTATTAGAAATACATTACCCAGGGTAACTTGAGAAAGAACGTTTTATGGTAGATGTATACTTTTTTGTAGTCAAAGGTGCAAAAAATGAGTAAGTGAAGTGCTGTGACAAAGTTGTAAATAAAAGGAAGGTAAAAGGGACGGATACATGCCTCATCTTCTCATTTTCCTTAGAACTGATTTTAATGATAAATTTAGGGTCTTGAATTTCTAAGAGCTGAGGCTCAGAGCAGAGAGAAGGCATTGCAGATAGTGAGATCCCATTCATGGAAAGAAGTCCAACCTGTGTGTAAGTCATCTAAGCTGTACTACCTCAAGTGATACTAAAGCAAAGAAGCCAAAACGTGGCATCACAGCGGCTCTACACACAGTTAGTCAGAAGACCCGAGGCTGTTTGTTCTGTAATAATGCTGAATAAAAATCAAAACACTGTCCAGATTTTAATGTTGCAGCACATCAGGAGTAACTGAAAAGGCTTGGCAGGTGTTTTGTATAGGGCCTAAATACACTGTAAAATTCTGAAAGACAAAGAGCAACGACAAACCTGAACTTTCTGTACTAATTGACTCTAATTACTATTGGCAGATTGTGATTGGACTAGAAAGCCAATTTGGTTGGTCTGTACAGGGTCCTGTGACAGGATCTGGTATGTCAGACACCACCTGTATGCAGATCCAACTGAGGACATGTAAACTGGCAAGCAACTGTGCTGAGAGAGGATAAGGTGACCACCAAGCTGTGCATTGTGTTTGATGCTTTATCTCATGCAATCGGAAGTCCTTCCCTTAATGACTGCCTGCAACTGGACCCAGTATGAATCCAGATTTGTTCAATGAAGTTCAGGCTGCACGAAATTCCATACATGGCAGACATTAAGAAGGCATTTCTGCAGATGTTCTTGTCTGAAAAGAACAGGGATGCTGTGAGGTTTCTGTGAAAAACAGGCTGACTAACTGAGGAGTGCAATGACCAGAGTGGTTTTTAGTGCTTCCCCCAGTCCTTTCCTATTAGCAGCTACAATATGGAAACATCTGAAGCAGTATGAATCAGAAAATCCACTGGTGGCTGAAACCATCAGAAACTCTCTGTATGTAGTTGACTTTGTTGCAAGCTCAAGGGAGTTGGGGGAGACTTATTTAGTGATAAACCACAGAAAGATAACAAGTAAAAATATGTCTACTGCTGATATGGATCATTGTAAATAGATGACTAATTCCCCACATCTGAAACAAAAATGGCAGAAGAGCTCAATAGACTGTGCAAATGGAACAGTACTAAAGGTCATGGGGCTGGTGTAGCTTCATGGTGTGTTTGATATTAAGAAAGACAGAATACAGAGAGAAGTGTTTTGAGACTTCTGCACGCATTTTTGATCCTCTTAGTTTCCTGACCCCTTTCGCCATAAGGAAAAAGTGACTGTTCCAGAAAATGTGGAAAAGAGGACTTTACTAGGATGAGAAGATGGATGTCCTTAGATCTGGTAAGAACGTGGCAGCAGGGGTGTTCACAACTGCCATAGTTGCATCAGCTATCCATTCCTCGATGGTATGGAATACATATTTTGATACAGAATGACCACACTCTGAAACTGCAGTTATTCTGTGAGGCCAGTGAAAGAGCATACAGTGCTGTAGCTTACTTGCAAGGAGAAACAAAGAACAGAGAAGTTACTACATGCTTACTACCCTCCAAGTCCAAAGTAGCCCCACTCAAGAAGCTAACTCTGCCCTCTCTAAAGATAATGGGAGTTGTTATTGGAGCAAGACTAGGGAGCAGTCTGTTAAGAATTCTGCAGATAGATGAATCTTAAATCAGGTTTTAGACCTACTCCATGATAGTTTTGCATTGGATATGCATTTCTTCTCATAGATGGAAACCTTTTGCCTCAGAGTAATAAAAATCCGGTCACTGTCTAGCCCAAGTGTAACATAATACAATACCCGCCTTACATTAATCTCCCTACAGCAGAGATCTCAGAGGACTCACAAAGAAGGCTGATGCAGACAAAAAAATCAATAACAGTTTACTCATACATAAACCCCAATAAAAATAAGAACATTAGCAAGTAATACGCCGCCCCCTGGCATCCTATGACCAGGCCTCTGAATCCCACACATACACTGTGAATTGGGGTCTCAATAACTTCTGTTAACCAATACCACACTCAAATGTGGCCATCCACAACACAGCACAAAGCACTAAACAACAAGTAACAGAAAAACACCACAGCAAATTCACAGCAATCATTTACACTGGACAGGTGCTAATGAGCAACATATTCTAACAATTTCCTGAATTATATTAATACTAATAATCCTACACCACATACTCTTCATAACATGCCATTCTGGATTAATAATGTTAACCCTTCCTTTAACAACCGTAATTCTATTATTTATGTCCCCGCCCTTGTCATCCATTCCTCATGTGCACCACCAGAAGTAATAAGGCCTAAAGACAAACCAGCTCCCCCTATCAGAACGGAGTAAAATGGGGACCAACTTACATAAAACTTCTGCCACTTTAATATGGCTATACTACACTCTGCCACACAAGCCTATGGTCACGTTGTCAAGGTAAAACAAATCTAGCAGATCTTCCAAATAGGGATTGAATTGGATCCTGCTGTGGTGGAATGGACCTAATGTTTTGCCAATAACAGCTGATCAGACACAGGAAGCCAAGAATTCTGTTTGAGAGGATGAGGTAAACGCTGAACTATGACCCAGTCACCAGCTTACCATGTCGCTTATCAATCAGGACACAGAACTGTTCAAGCCAGTTTTGGACTTGGATAAATACAGTGGATAAACTTGACAAGAGTGTTCACAGTGACAGTTTGGATAAAGAGATTTAATGCCAATGCACCAGAAAGAAAAATTGAGTATGGTGAAATGGTAGTGGAAGAGCTGAATGAAGCAGAAAAAAACTGGATTAGGGTGATATCAGAGTTTCAGGTCAGAAATCAGCCTTCCCAGAGCCGGAAATGACATCAGCAATGATCTGAACCAGAAGCCTTTCTTGGTTGAAGATCAGTTAGTGTGTGTTGCTGGAAGGTTCCATCAATCATATTTCACTTACATAGTGCAACATCCATGGGTCTGACCAAACAACCACAGATAAACTGAGACGCTTGCACAGTATTATTATGAAAGGCTCTTACACTCATGTGTAAGAGACACACTGGTGCAAACCAGGAAGTAATGTTGGATTTTAAGAGCAAGTAATTAAAAGGACCATATTAATATATCATCTCTGTAAGAAATACAAGGTTAAGGTTGGCCAGCAGACTATAGCACAATTGCCAAGGGACAGAATAACAGAGGTCTGAGGTTACAGGAGTGGATTTTGCAAGACAAATCTATGTGAAATTGTCGGGTTCATTGAAAAAAAATCATACATTCACCTGTGCAGTGACAAGAGCAATATATTTGGAAGTAGTATCAGATTTGTTCACTGAGAATTTCCTACTAGAAAAGAGATTTTGTATCTAGATGGAGGCTATGTAAGGTAATTTATTCAGACAATGCCAGAACATTCAAGAGGGCTGATCAAGATTTATGAGTGTTATGGAAAAGCAGTAAATACATGCAATTGAGGGAATTCTTTTAGGAGAAGGGAATCACCTGGAACTTCATTGTTGAGAGAGCAGTGTGCTGGGGTGGATTTTAGGACAGACCTGTTTTCTCTGTGAAGGTCACCCTAAGAAAGGTGCTGGGCAGATCATGTATTAAATTTGAGGAAATGTGTAAATTTCTTCTGTAGAAGCCATCATAAACTCCAGACCCCTTACCCCTGTACACGATGAAGTGGATGAACCACAACCACTAACACCAGCTGACTTTCTGGTGGGACAGAGACTGATCTGTTTACCCACCAAGTCATACGGATGCCCACTATCAAAATGTAAGGGAGAAGAGATGACAAAGAGATGGAAATACTGAGAGACAGTGATGACAGTTCTGGAACATCTGCCGCAAGGACTATCTGCTAAACTTGACATCTGTGTATAACCTGGATGCACCTCAGTCCACTTGAATGAAGGTGGTAGATAATGTACTCATTGGTGGAGACAGCACTCCACAGTAGTGCTGGAAGCTAGGAAGGACTGAGGAATTGTTTCCAGGATGTGATGGTCATGTGCGAGCCTGTTCTGTTCACACTAGCTCAGGGACAGTGTTAAGGAGACCAATTTAAATGTTTTACCCTTTGGAGTGTAGATGAACAGTTCAGAAGTATGTTGTGAAATTTAAAGATGCTTGTCATGTTCTGGAATGTTAAATGATGTTTGTTCTAAGAACGATTATTTAGTTAAGCATTTCTAATTTCTAATGTAGGCCTATTTGAAATACATTACCCAGGGTGACTTGGGAAAGAACGTTTTATGTTAGACATATACAGTCAGACCTCGGACATTCGCGAGGTTAAGTTCCAGAACCCATCGCGAATGAGGAGGATTCGCGGATGTTTCGTAGAGTCAATAAAAATGGTAATATGTGCTCATCTCTATAGTTTTAAGTCTAAATATCACCCCAGTCATGCTCCCAAAACATGTAAATCATTTAATTCATTTAAAAGTTAGCTCAATACATTACCTTTTAAAAAATGAATGTTTGATGTAAAAATACAGTACAGTATCGCCTAATGGATATTTGTCACACTAGCACATTTACAGTACAGCATACTAATGTTACCCCTACTAATTCATAGAACATGGCATTGGCTGCCGTTTTCTTTTGCATTTACAGTAAGGTAAAATGAGTACTTACACTCTGACTGCATCAGCAAGGTGAACTGCAGCCTGAAATGCTGATCACCAAGGCACTAATTCCAGTGAAGAGATTAGGAAATAGCAGGTGGTCGTAGTGGCTGCATCATCAAATCGTTTCTTTGGTGGTGGTTTGGTCTTTTCAGAGAAGTAATCATAAAGTCACCATTGTGAGACAATTAACATAATGTTTTAATTTGACGAAAATGGCAGGCATGTGCACGCTGCCCTACAGTATCTTGACACTGCATTACCACCAACAACCAAAGGCGGTGCTGAAGCACCCTCAGCGCCCCTACTTCCAGTGCTATTGGCTCTATATCCGTCCCACAGCTAAATAGTTTAGTCAAGGAGTCGACTAAGCATAAGTGCAGTTAGGCTGAGCTTCCAATGAATGCGCTGTTCAAGTGCAAGAGCTATACACAGTGGCAAATGAAAAATTGAGCAGGGAGGGCCAGGGTGGCATTTTGTCAGGGCACCCAGAATTTCTAGATGAACAATATCTCCAATCATAAAGCAGCATTGGCTTGTTGACCAAATAGGGCGAGATGGAATGTAGATCTTAAAGAGCCTTTTGATGGAGATGGGTGCCTGTCTACTTGGACTTGTAAGCCAGCACCAAGGACTTGAACTTAATGTGTGCATCTACAAGAAGCAAATGGCAAGAGACAAGGAGGGTTGTAAAATGCAGAGTTGAGCAAGGTTCCACTAATCCAGCAACTGCTAATTAGTGAAACTAACTTTTTCATTAGCAGATTAGCATTACCGCTAACTTTGAAAATCATTAGCAGACCAACTAGCTTCCACTATGACTGCAATTTGGTAAGCAAATTAGTAGTATACCTAAAATATTAATGAGATGCATATTGTGACATCCATAAGTTAATAATCTGTATTAATTTGGTGTATCCTTATGTTTATTAAATTTGGTTAGCAGAGTACATCACATACTACTGAATTAGAATTTAGAGATCAGTGATCATTGTTGATACACCACAGCACAACAACAAAATGTGTCCTCTGCATTTAACCCACATGTGATATCATGACATAGCAGGGGGTAGCTAATTCAGTGCCCGGGGGTGGTATTTCATGGAAGCGATAAGCATTGAAGTGGAAGTGAAGAACGGGACAGCTCAGCAGCAATAACATCTTTTGAAAGAGGAGATATCATGGAAAAAGAAGGTAAAAAAGACATCAGTGTTGTGGTGTTATTTTTTGCAGTTTAAAGTCCCACACGTTTATTAGGCATAAGGATGTGCTGAAATTATACAGATGACTAATATTTTATGTGCACTATTAATCTGCTTACCAAATTTTGGGCATAAGTAAATATCCATATAGTAGCAAAAAACTGGCATCCAGACAAATGTCTTGCCCATCATCTAAAGCCCTGGTGATTATTGTGTATGTGTCATATAATCATGAGTACATCACAACGTGATATCATGCAGCCTTGGGGGCCTGTGTCATAAATGACTTGTCAGATATAAAGTACCCTAGTTTAAATGGACTTTATCTTTGTTCACTTTAGCCCAGACTACCCTAAATTAAAGTTATCCAGCTAAGCAAAAAATCCTGCACTGTAAAAAAAAATTCCAGTAGAAGTTACAGTAAATTACTGGCAAAAAAGTTACCAATAAGATGTTGTAAATTAGTTGTTAGTTACTGTAAAACAGATCTACAATATGTTACTGTATACTAAATTACAGTTTATTGTTGTATATCAATTATAGCACTTTGTTGTTTTTATTTTACAATAACACCATAAACATGTTCACAGCATTGTCTTGTAAACTTCAGTTATAGTAATTACCTGGTAACTAGTAAAATTACAGTAATTACCTGGCAACTGGTGTTGCCAATAATATGTTGCAAAAAGTTCTAGGAACATCATGTTGCTGTAAAATATTTATACAGAAAAAAAGTTGCAGATTGTATAAATTACAGGCCTGCCAAAAAATGTACACCAGTAAATTAAAAATCTAGAAGCTTCAATACTGCATCAAAATTATTAAAGAATAATAATCACAAATGTCTTAAATTCAAAACATTTATTAAAACCTACATTTAAAAATAACACAATGGCATTGAAGTGTCAGTTTACAAACAAGGGCACATGAACTTTGATAACGAATAACAAAGTTTTAAAACTATTGCAAGATATTGATACTGATATATTGGCAATGGCTTACTCTACAGTACTGGCGATACAGAAATACACAAACAATAATTTAAGTTCGATTTTGTTTCCTGGCCCTATTCAAACATTGATAAATAATTTTTATATAAACTGTTAACTAAAGATTGTCAAACATTTCAAAAACATGTTCACACACTGCAGAACACTGTGAGAAGAACAAGCTCAATGTCTATAGGTACTACGCTTTACCTTAAGAACACCAAACTTACAGGCACAACCATTCAAAGTGCATTATTCTTTTCAGCAGAGTACAGACAACAGAGTTGATTGTGTTGACGTTACCTCTTTTACCTACAATCGCTGTGGGTGCCATCTTCGAGACAGTTGTTGGGTTGATTCCGATAAAACATCTAAAAATCATATGAACAGACAATTCAGTATGAAGTATAATCCATCCATCCATCCATTTTCCAACCCGCTTATCCTACTGGGTCGCGGGGGGCCCGGAGCCTATCCCGGAAGCA
>JAODJW010000045.1:8286552-8311284 GCA_026777045.1 Hyperopisus bebe
AAGCAATGGGCACGAGGCAGGGAACAACCCTGGACGGGGGGCCAGCCCATCGCAGGGCACACTCACACACCAGTCATGAAGTATAATGAACAATTCAAAAGATTCAAAACAATCAATATGACTGCACATATTAAGTTTAGTGATACCTGAAAGTTTGTAAACCTCTTAGAATGGTCTATATTTCTGCATAAATGTGGCATTCTGAATTATACCAATAAAAACATCAGGACATCTGTCTGTGCATCCAGTCTCAAAAGAATTTTGTTTATAATGGAAGACAATGATCCTAAACACAAGTTGTTCTACCAGACGGTGGTTAAAAAAGAATTAAACATTAAAGTGTTTGTAATGTTCAAGTCCTGATCAATAGAAATGTCGTGTTAGGCAGGTACTGTGAGAAAAAGTCATTCTGTACAAAAGACCAGGCTAAAATTACTCCAAGCCCATGTGCAAAACTGACCAGAAATACTTAGAAACAGAAGGGTCTGAAAGCAAATGTTCACCTACTTAATGTGAAAGTTCTCTCACATCCCCTAAAAGGACATTTTACTTCTCTGTCCTCCTGTATATGACCTTTCAAATGAGTAATGAACTCCTTCAAATTAGTGGATGTATTCTGACAAAATTCAATCTAGCAAATTAAAATCGTATCAATCTGTTTAAATTGAGCACTCCTAACAGATGACAGGTAACCCTTATGATTTCTATATAGATGAGACTTACACCACAGGTGAATGGGCTGTTCGGGGCATTACTGTGCAGTTCCATATGCTGAATAAAGGCTAAAATGGTACTACGTTATTGCTACACTGTTTGCAGACATATATTTCTGAGAGCTCAAGTGAAGCTGTTAGCTGTGAAAAACAATGGTTTTATTAGTGTACTAAAATATGAACGATACCAAACCGCTACGAAGCAACCATTGCTAATTGAAATATTAAAAATAATTAATTCTAGCATCCGTGGCATGCCTGAAATGCTAAAAAAATTAATGCTGGTTCCCTTTTGAATTTTATACAGAAATTTAGGCAGACCCACGCAATGTTTTTAAGGTCGACCAGAGGACATATACCAAGATTGAAAAAGATTTTACAAAGCTAACGTGAAGTAAATTGTATATTAGTCTGACCCTGCTGAATTTCTAACTCACCGGAATGTATTTTTCGTGGTTGCAAAGTCAAAGTACATATCTGAAAATACGGGGGGGGGAAGTAAAACTTCTGCTGAATTATAACCAAGAAAGAAACACATCTCTCTCCTTCTCACAAAAGTAATCTACTCGTGCACGCTAGCTCATTTCCTCGCCGTCTCACATATGCACATGACCGTCAAATATTCTATTACCTTCTTAGCAAAGACTCTCAGTGTCTGTTGGTTTTCAGTCTCCGCTTCTGTCCTGCAATATCGGGGGAATCACGTTAGCCTGACACAACATGTTATATTACGGAAATGGCATATACATAATGTAATTTGCCCAAATTAGCTTTAATAGTTAAAATGATTAAGTGATATATCAAATTACCAGTGGTGTTCTACGTCGTCTCCTTTTTTTCGCTCGTGTGTTGCTTGAGGTTAATTTTAAGTTTCAACAAAAAGTGACCTGGGCATACCCATAATGCAACGGTATTAGTACACAATATGTTGTTGTAAAGTGTATGAAATACATACGTAACACATATGAGCTGTAATTGGACTTGTCAGTTACTGTAAAAATACTGCAATATAGTATTTTTCCTTACCCAAAATGCATTGTCATTTACAGTTACAGCTTATAAAATGATAAAACAGTAATTAACTGTTGAATTTTGCTGTAAAAACTATAGCAATTTCTTACAGTGTGCTTTGTAATACAGCCACCCCCCGGTTGTATGTTCCGGGTTTTGATTGATAGAGCTATACACCAATGAAGAGCTGAGACCCTCCTTCCCAATTCCAAGTAAATGGTGCCATGTTTGTAGTCCCCAAGTGAGGGCAAAATGTCAATATGGACCAGCTGCGAAATAGGTGTTCTTCAACAAAACGATTATATCTCGTAAACAGAATATCATAGAAAGAAAATTTGGTGACACTTTAGGCCATGTTTTTCATAACGTATAAACACATTTTGACAAATAATAATGCATTCATAAAGCATTATAAGCAAGGCTATAAATGTTTATCAAAAGGCATAACATATGATAGTCATATGTGTATCATGCATTATGAATGCTTTATGAAGCTGTCATTATAATGGTTGGTATAAAACATTAAGGATGCTTTGTACTGCATAATAAAGGAATCTGTCAATATTTGCAGATTCCCCTCTTTCCGAAAAAAATGAACATGGGTTTTGTGATCACCCATCACCTTTTGCTATTTAATGTGTTTCTGTCATGATACACATGAAACAGATAAGATGAATGAAGACTGTGTTTCTTATCTTTCATTATGAATCTGCACATTACTGAGGCCAATCTGCTGAGCATTCAGATGCAAGGACGGGGTATTTTACTAATGAAGATTGTAGTCTTATATGAGACAATATAATTTTATCGCATGGATCAGTTTCTTTTATTGAATTGTGTTTAGTTGTGAAACAAAACTCTAAACAGTGTTAGACTTTATTTAAATTTGAAATCTTGATCATTTAAAAATTATTTTTATACTGTATCCTTTCATGTTGTGACACTTGCATGTCTGAATCTCTGAGGTTTTTTACCTCATGATACACATTTGCTACTATGTCCAGCCTACCTTTGGTAACATGCATTGTCCACTTTTTTTGAAGGCATCGATTTCGTCAGTTTGCTCAAATCGGTTATGGTCCCCTCCCTTGTAATAACAGGTTCATTGTATTCTAGTAATCAAAAATGTCTGCTTAATATGAAAGATGAGCAATCCTCAGGACATCCTTAAAATATTCTGCTAGATCTGAATTCTAATCTATAAGAAAGGCTGCCAACTTGCTTCTGAGCTCTTAATCTCAGGATAACACTTTTCCCCTGGAGAACCAGTGGACCTCAGCGTGATAGAGCAGGTGTTTGTACCCACTCCCCATCTCTTGACAAAAACTTGGAAACACAACATATTCTTGGTGCTATACGCGTTGTAATCAACAACTTTCACAAACTCTTACAGTGTTTTGTGAAGCTCCCGTACCAAGTCTTTGGCCGCTAATGATTCTCTGTGTTAAACAGCAATGTTTCCACGTTGCGTCCATTGCGGCTACATCCGGAATTTTTTCTGTCTGTGTTCTTTTAGTATCCAGACCACTTCATTTCTGACTGAATTTTGGGAAAGTCTTACTGAGAATATTATAATACTTGGAAATTTTAATACATGTGGACATAGACACTAATGCCTTCAGCAACAATTTCCTATCCCTCCTGGACTCTGTTGAATGTTACTAGCATGTAATGGGACCAATGCAAGTGCACAATCATACACTAGACTTGATTGTCACTCATGTTTATGTTCATCATGAATCTGTCTGTCCATGGAACAATTCCTTCTATGACCATGTTCTAATCACCTTCGTGATTCAGCCACCCTCTTTGACTGTGACAGAGATAATTATGATACATCACCTAATTGATAGAAATTTCATGCGATTTATCAATGCAGTACTATAAGTAATGTGAACTTCATGTCTAGTACAGATGTTAACGAAATCACACCAAAGCCTTGCCAAAGCCACCAGACATTCCCCATCATTTAATGATCACACATGCCCCTACAAACAGGAGTGCCGTACATTAGACTGCAAAAGGAAATCTTCAGGTTTAAGTCCAACAGCCTGTAACAATCCAAGCAAGCCCTATATAGGGTATATTCAGCCTATTACTCTAACCTTATTGATCGCAATAAAAAATAACTCTCCATACCTGTTTAAGACAATAGCTCATCTAACAAATAAGGCTAAACCTCTGCTACCAAGTAATATTGGTAGAGAACATTCTATGGACATCTTTAAGAATAAAATTACAAACATTACACTTTGAACATGTTCAAATGGTTCACAAATAGCTCAGTAAACACAATGTGCGCACATCCTTAATGTTTTTGAATTAATCAATGACTAGAAGTTAAAAATAATAATGATTAAAACTAAATCAACCTCTTGTCCACTGGACCCAATCCCGAGTCAACTTCTTAAACAATCAGTTCTGGCAAGACCTATAACTGCCATAATCAATGCATCCCTGTCCTCAGGTAATTTGCCTGACCAAATTAAAGAAGCTGTAATCAGACCACTACTGAAGAAACCAAGTCCACTGGAGATCAGCAATTACAGACCTGTCTATAATGTACAGAAATCACAGAAATCTTCAACACCTCACTGGAGTCATGCCATGTGCCAGCATGTGCTTCAAGACCTCCACCATCACCCCTGTGCCAAAAAAACCTCCACCATCACCCCTGTGCCAAAAAAACCTCCACCATCATCATGTTGTCTAGTCTAGCTTTTTGGGACTCTAGTTCTAGCTCTAGCTAACTGCTCATTCCCAGTCAGACCTATAGTGTGGGATGTAGAGCTAGGTGGGGATCAGTGCCTTCGGCATTGGATGAACTGAACTGTCAATGCTGTCACTCTAGCTTCACCCCCCCTCGTAGAATTGGAGTGCTGACATTTCAGGGACTTTCCCACTTGCCTCTCCCTCCTACTACTGCTGCCATAGCCATATCTGCTGGAGCTTACATATTGAACTCACTTAACTGTTTGCACGGCTGCTAGTCTCCCCTACTTTGGCTAATTGCACATTTTATCTCTCCTGCTCCTTCTGGGCTGTACTGCCTGGAGACCTTAAATTATCAAGATATTCTGCCTACCCTGCTGCCTACCTTGCTTTCTCCACTGCCTGTGGCGTCTTTCCACCCTGCTGGCCCTTCTGCCTGTGATGTCTCTCCTGAATGCCCTGCTGCTGTACCACTGTTCGTACTGCCATCAGAAGCAGCATCAGCACCTTCTGCCATCACCTGCCTAAATCTTTAAATTGGGGCGTTATGAATTGGGACTTTGCCATCTTGTTCATTTCATTCCCTCTGCCACCCTCTATTGAGTCTGGTTCCTCCCAAGGTTTCTCCCTTCTATGGAGTTTTTCCTTGCCATTGCCACCTCCGGCTTCCTCACTGGAGGCTTTGGTCAGGGATAATGTAAAGCGCTTTGAGACAATGTAATGTTGTGAAAATGGGTTATACAAATAAAATTGAATTGAATGATTGAATAGATTCCAGCTGGGTTTCCGCCCAGTACACACCACTGAAACTGCATTAACTAAAGTTGCATGTGACATAACAATGACAACTGATGCTGACAATGTGACACTGCTAATGCTTTTGGACCTTAGCACAGCCTTTGACATGGTTGACCATTTTACTCTATTACAATGACTTTCGATTTGATGTTGGGTTGTGTGGAATGGTGTTGAAGTGATTTAAATCCTATTTGACTAATCAATATAAATATGTTTAAATGTCGAATAACTGTACTCTGTTGTTGTCCCCAGTCAACACTACAATCTCACACTCCACTCAGAGGGGCTGAACTTCTGACTCAGAAGCTCAGCCCGTAAGCTAGGACATCATCTTAGATACAAGCCTTTCCTTCAAATTGCACGTGGATGCAGTGCAGAAGGTGTTCTTCCTAAGGCTACACAACGCTGCCAAACTACAAAGATTCCTTATTATTCAAAACACTGAAAAACTGAGACATGCCTTTGTATACAATAAGTTAGACACCTGTAATGCCCTGTTATGTGGGAGCACACACTGCACACTAAATACCTTCAAAATGCAGCAGCTCTAATTGCTACCAAGAGCAGGAAGTTTGAACACGTAACCCCTGCTATCAGTTCCCTGCACTGACTACCTGTTAGGTTCATGACTGACTTCAAAGTTCTCCTACTTACATATAAGGCACTTAATGGTCTAGCACCAGCCTATCTAACATAAACATTTCAAGTTTAAAGCTGCATTGTCCAATCAGATCTCAGAACACAGGTTTCCTTGTCGTTCCATCTATAAATAAAGTGACACTTGGCGGTAAAGCATTCTGTTTCAAGGCCCCTATATTGTGGGTTTGCTAGCCTGTGTTCAGGATGCTGAATCGGTCTGTCTTTAAATCCCAACTGAAGACCTATAACTTCAGTTTAGCTTAGCCACAACATAACATATAGCACACTGTAACTATGGCTACTGGTGCTGCTGTACAGGCCAATTTGATCTACTTTACTTGTTTGTTAATGTGTCTGTGCATGTTCTAACCACCCATGCTCTCTGCTTTCATTCCAACATATCTGGATGGTGCCCCGAGTGGGCACCATCTCAGTTGGAGTCATGGTTCATGGAAGGCGGACATTGTGGATTTGACCTACAAACTAGAACATTGTGGATGCAGACTTTAATCAGCTAACCTACACAAATGAGCATGGAGAACTCACTCATTGTTGGACTTTGGCTTTGACCTTGATCACAGTTTACACCAGGGCTCTTCAAATCTGGGCCTCAATTCCAAATCCAGGCCTCATTTTCAGTTCTCCCATGTACTTAGTTTAATAATTAATAAAAAACCCAAAACAAAATGCAAACCACAAAACTCTTGAAGTAGAGAAACCAAATCTAGCCACCTCTGTTTTTTTGTCTTTAATAGATTTTGTTCTCTAGTGTTTCTTTTGTATTAAACACACAACCGCAGGGTGTGGTACCTACATGCTCAGCCCATAGAGCCATGCGGCAGTCTGGGGAGCTGGGGAAACACACTGAGGACTTTGAAAACAGGGAGGACAGGATGGCCAGTGACATATGCTGGCCAAATGAGAAGGAGACACGAAAGGCTGGGTCAGACAGGTGCAGACCCTGACAGGGGGTTGAGCTTCTTAGAACAGAAAGCAAAAGGGTGAAAATGCCCTGAGTCCTTCGGTTGCTGAGAGAAGACAGCTCCCCCCACCCACCTCTGAAGCATCCACCACAACCACAGAGGGGAGACCTGGGTCCGGCTGCTGGAGAACAGGTGTAGAAAAAAACCATTCCTGGAAATGCTATCTCAGCTTCAGGGCCCCAAAGCAAAAATCAGCATATCAGATCAAATGAACATCCAATAGAATAACACACCACTCAAAGAAAAGAATTACAAAACTGTATGTTTAAAGTATGGTCTCAGATTACATTGACAAATTGAAGGGAAAAACATTTCTGTACCTCCACATACAGGAACCTTTGCTCCTTCACCCTATCATTATTTCTGGAAAATGGAACCCTGTAGAGCTGTTTCATTGTTACAACATGTCTCTTCAGCACCCCATCTATGGTAGGGAGACTGACGGAGGTGATGTTCTCAAAGGTGATGTCATTTGGTAGAATGGTGCTCTGATGTCACAAAGTCTAATCGCATTGTTGGTACTCACCATGTCACCAATTGCTATCTCTTGTTCTCGTGGTGGTGTTTCTTCATGCCACTAAAATGGGGAAGTAGTACAATTCTGAAATGGCACAAACATGAATCCAAGAATTCATGAATGTTATAGCAATGGAAAGCCAGTTTATTTCCCTTTAAATGGTGCCACATTCGTACGGAAAATGCAATTGTGGGCAGAGCAGCAGAAGTATGTGGGTTGCTACCATGAAAAACTTGCAAAATCTTGTCTGCCAATGCCAAATAGCTGATTCTGCTATTGACTCTTGTTTGGTGTCATTTGGTGGATTGGATGTTTGAAGTCTGAAGAAACAAGACATATTGGCAATTTAACAATTAATTCATTTAACAATCAGGAACCTCAGTAGCATGTGGAAGAACCAGACACAGCCACTACAGCCTGGCACCTCCTCCTCATGCTGGGCACCAGCTTGGTCACACGCTGCTGTGGGATGCCATCCCATTTTTCAACCAGCAGTTGTCGCAAGTCAGCCAATGTGGTTGTGTTGGTCATCCTGGCATGCACAGCACGCCCAAGTTGATCCCACAAGTGTTCAATGGGGTTGAGGCCATTCCATCCTCTCTGCTCCCAAATTCTGGAGGTAGTCTCTAATAAACCCCACTGGGGGCGAGTATTGTCATCTTTGAGGATAGAGTTCAGTCCCAGACTGTGGAAATATGGGATTACCACTGCTTGCAGAATCTCATCTCAATATCTCTCTGCATTGAGATTGCCTCCAATGATGACAAGGCTTGTTTTTCCAGTGAGGGAGATGCCATCCCAAGCCATCACACTGGCTCCACCAAAAGTTGTCACCCTATTGGTGCAGCAATCAGCATAGCGTTCTCCGCATCTTCTCCACACTTAGACCCTACAATCCAACTGCCGTAGGCAGAATCTGGACTCATCACTGAACATAACATTCCTCCACAGGTTCAGGTTTCAGTGCATGTGTTGCCGACACCAGCCCAAACAGGCCTGACGGTGAAGGGTAGTCACGGCAGGCCTCCTGGCAGCCCTATGAGACCGGAGATTGGCTGTGTGCAGTCTTTTCCAGATTGTCTGTCTGGAGACCCATCAGCCATATCATCCTGCAAACCTTGCCTGCAAATCTGTAGAAGACTGCCTACAATTCCTAAGTGCTGACAGGGTGAGGAAACAGTCTTCTCGTGCTGTCGCCTTCTTGGGACGCCCACTTCACGACCTGTCTCTGACATCCCTCATTATATGAAACTTCAATTTGGAGATGGTACTAGGGCTCACTCCAGATAATGCTACAACTTGATTTTGCGGAACACCAGCTTGAAGTTGCCCTATGGCCCTATCCAGACCACTCAAACGTGGCATGCCTGGAACAAGCACCAACTGACCACCGTAGCAGGGTCCATGCTCACAGGTTCTGCTAATTAGGCACCAATCAGGCACCTGATTGTCAGCACCTGGGGTACTAGAAGCTCAAAATAAGAGTCAGTAGCAGAATCTGCTGTTTGGCTTTGGCAGAGAAGATTTGACAAGTTTTTCATGGGCGTAACCCACATACTCAACTTTGCTGCTCAGCCCACAAATGTATTTTCCAAACAAATGTGGACCATTTATAAGGGACATAAACAGGCTGTCCAATAATATAAGATTTAATGTCAACAAGCATTGTCACAATAAATAAATAATCGACCAAACACAAATTTCCTTACTTTTTGTGCTAAGTTTATGTTTTTTGCAAACTGCAGCCTGGTTATTCTCTGTTTTTCATTGATGAAGGGCTTCTTGCTTGCTTTATGGATCTTCAGTCCTGCTTCTAAGAGCCTAATACAAACTTTCCTAGCAGTGCACTTCACACCTGCACTTAATGTTTCCCATTCCTCTTTAAGGCCACTTGGTGTCATCCTCCGATTTATGAGGTACTGTTGGATAAATTGACGGTCATCTCTGGCATTAGAAAGTCGCTTCCACCCTCTACTTAGCTGGTTTTTGGTTGTTCCCCATGTCTCCTGTTTCACCCTCTTCTTGTGTACTGCTTTCTTAGTAGTTTTGAGCCTGGAAGCAGCCTGCAGTTTAGCCTTCTGCCAGCAGAATCAGGAATAAACCAGGATTATAAAATGCTGATTTTTTTTTAAATATGGAGTGGTCTCTTAATTTTTTCCAGGGCTGTATATATGCTATGTCCAGGATTTTGGTTATATACCCCTTTTCATTTCTGAACATTCGTATTATGAATGCCACTGAGGTGTGGCTTAGATGTGGCTGGACCCTTCGCCAAGCCTCAGTCATGCTTAGGTAATGGTTTATTACCTGGACAACAATGGTGGCCCTGATCTCATTGACATATTTAGTCACCTCTGATGACCCCTGCCTCTTCCTCGTCCTTTCTGCACTCCTCTCACCCCTCCACTACGCATTCTGACACTTCTGCCTCTTGCACTTACATGTGCTGCATGTTCCATTTTTTCCATTGCAGCAACACTGAGGTACACCTTATAAAGGTTTGTAATTAGTAATTGGCTACAATAAACAATGACTTGCGCATGTAGAATGGGGGGAGTGCTCATATTTCTTATGTGCTGTCTAACAAACCAAATGAATACAATGCTCATTGTACATTATATTTAGCATGCAATGATTTATACAATGACCCATTGTGCTAATACAAATGAGAAATGTATTACGCTAAATGATAAAAGGACAATCGGTTCTGATTGGCTTACCAGAGTCCTCAGATAATTTAATCAATACAATGCAAGTTGTGTCTATGCAATGATGCATGTACTTAGTGATTTGCAAAATGTGTCTAACTAATTGAAACTTGGTGTATACACATTATGAAATGAGAGAGTGCTGTGGCCAATGGCGTTAAGGTGTGGAGTTTTAAGGCTGTATTATGGGAATGACGTTAATGCTTTGAGAATTGCATTTAAGAAATTCAGAAAAACTATAAACAAACTGATTTTTAAAAACGTGTTCACCTCAATTCTTACTCCAAATGGAGCAAATGGAGAATAACCCAAAAACATGCTGAATGAAATGAATGACTCATAGTCTCCCTGCAAAAAGTGCAAACTCTGACTTACTAATGCAAAAACGGGGGATTTAACTATATAAAGTAGTTTTATTGCATTCAAAATTTGTAAAAGACGTTTCTTTAGGGAAAATTATATATGGAAAGTTAATTAAATTACTGTAATTTTCTACTATATACGAAACGATAAATGCATCTGAAAACAGAAATTACATTGCCGCAGATGCTGTTGATCAACCCCTGTCTGTTTGATGATCCTGCGTTTTGCGCGATTAATAAATTCTGCAAAACGCCCACAGCGGTCTGTTACAGCGCTGCAGTCTAGTTACTGAGACTTTTCATATACCGTCATGAAACATGTGCAATTGCGTAAAACTCCCACATGTCGGCAGTAGCGGTCTACTTTTGTTTAGCGCAGGAGTCCAGTTACAAACGCTCCTCACTTTTACCCAATGTCATGAAACTAATGCTATTGTGCAAAGCACCCACAGGGTGGTGGTAACGGTCTACTTAATTTGGTTTAACGTTGGATTCCAGTTACTGGCGTTCTTCACGTTACGTTTAATCAAAGTCATGAAACTGATTAACGGATTTCGGCAGGTGAACTTACTTTCTGTTTGCATTTCATTATTTGAAGCCATTAAGGGCATTTTGACTCATATTCTAAAAAAAGCAAAGCATTAACCTAGAGCTGGCAAACATCATTTAAAATAGGTGCCGCTCTCAATGTGATAAAACTGTAACTTTTTACCTTGTCATGGGGACATTTTTTTAATTTTATAAAAATCTGCAATCAAAAAAACTAAACATGCCAAAACTATTTTGCTTGGTTGCTTGTGGTCAAGGTTAGGGCTGGGTAGGGGTTAAAGCTGTCACAATAAGGGTTAGGGTTATGACCACAGAAATAAATTAACAGTCCCCACAAACATGAGTGTGTGTGTTTTAGTTTCACTTATATATAACATAATGAACCCAAACCATGTGGCTAACATAAGGAGGACCACAGTTGTTATATGGATTATATGTTTAAATGCATCACTTGAGATGCCCAAGACACATTCTTTAGCCACCAATGACTATAGCTAGTATCCTGTCAGGCATGATAACCTTTAGTGTTCACACTCCAGTTTCCTTATTATGCGACTGAAAAAAAAAACCCTTTCGAATTTTTCACAAAATGAAATCAAGCCGCTGATAATCATGGACACATTCTTGCATTCTTTCTAAATATAGTGTTTATTAAATAATTAATTGCCATGTTTACTATTAGGCTGTGGGATAATGATAGACTCGCAGAGCCCAGGAGACGGTTCCATGGAAGGCAGAGAACATTTTTGGATATGATAGTGGGGAGTGTGGAGGGGACGCCCTTGTGTAAATATCTCAGAGAAAGGCCTGGGGAGGCTGGCGTCGGCTTACAATGAATCACCCCTCTGCCAGTGCAATGATGTTTCAGTGTCATTGATCAGTTCAGCATCCGAAGGGTCACAGCACAGATTCAAAAGCTTATTTCTTCACATGCAGGATGGCAGCCTGGCCTTGGGTTGTCAGCCCCAAACCTGACCTTGACTCTGACAGTAACGGCAGCACCACTGAACATCACCGACTGCCCTGACAGATGGCTGACAGGAAGCCCACCCCACTGCTTGCAATTATTGCCCTAATTACATATACGTCCCATTTTTTCAGTTGTGCAGTTGGTTGGCCTTGGACATATTAAAGATTTTTTTCCCCATTTATTAACTACCACAGGGGTGTTTGTGAGTGATCTGCTTCAGTGACACTGTTCAGCGGGAACCATCATTATATATAGTCTGTGATGCTTCGAACACAGGATAATGTTGCTCAATCCTGCTTGGGGCAACCATTTTGGCAAGGGTTTAGCGGAAAATATGCAATCTAACTGAATGAAGCAGCATGTGAACCTCCAACAGCCACCACGCCTGTAGGATGCCGCTGGCGTCATGCACTCTGATCAGCACTGGAGGGGCTGAATCATCTTTATGGGTTTGCAGAAGAGCCAAAGGCCACAGAACATTTCAAAGCCCCACAGGGCACTTTCGAGAAAGGGACCCTGCTCTCCAGAAAGGTCACATGCGCCAGGTTGCCATGGTGCCCATTTACCGTCTAGTGATGCGGGAAACACGGATGTTGGACTGGAGAGTCCTGATGGGATATGGCAGCGAGCATCATCCATCCAAAGCAGATGGAGCCATGTCAGGCCGCTGGTTCAAGGTCTGGGATTCTGGTTTTGACCAATCCAGATTTATGGAATAATGCAGGAAAGTGGATTTTCTCCATCCCACTATGCTTTATAAAAATGACAGGTGCTGAGTAGCTCCTAACACTCAGTCTCCTTTTGTGCTCCTCATCTCTACTCTTATTTTGACTTCTCATTCAATTTCATCCCCTCATCCTTTGGTCTCCCCACCAAACCTCCTCTCCTGTTTACTGTGCTGCAGTCTGGGCCCCGGCGACTCTTCGCTCGGATTCATCTTCCTCTCTCTTCTGCTCCCCTCACTCTGCACCTCCCCATCTGTTCTCGCCGCCCATCTTTAAAAGATCGGTGACCTAAAACCTGCCCCCATTTAACGCCCGCTTGCTCACACATTCGTGTCCCACAGACGGCTGGCCGACACATGACTGGTGTCGGACACTTGAAAATGCGCACAGTAGAGGATGGCTTTGTCTACAGCCAAACAGCGTCCCAGAATCATGGGGCTGTTTCTCCCCAAAGCAGTGAGATTCTGGCACTACACAGCCATGCGTGTGACAGAATATGGACATGTGACCACAGCCTGACAGCCCCAGGCAGGTCATGGTGGCTCAGTGGCCGTCACACGGAGCTGAACACACATGCCTGGTGGGTTTCAACAGCTTATCCCATAAAAACCTGTGCCCTGGTGCCTTGGTGTCCTTGTACCAAGCAAGTGTGGATGAAGGAGGACCTCTGATTAACCTGCACCTACCATTTAGGACTTGAGGGGGTAACTCAGCCAGCTTCCTATGCTCCCCATCATCACGTCAGGGTGCAGGAACTGGACCCGCATCCCCGTAATAACCCAGGTCCTTTGACCAATGACCCTCTCACTTGTACTCCCCTGCTGTTCCACACTCTTCGACCAGCCTTCCCCCATTAAAATAAAAAACCCTACCCAGTGTTGATCTTCAGCACGTGCAGGGACAGAGAGGCAGGGATTATGGCTCAGAGCACAGCTGAGAGCGGTCCTGCGTGGCCTATTTAAAATCCCATTAATAAACCCAAATATCAACACAACGGCATGGAGAAGCAAAGGGGGACACCAGCTGGCATGTCAGTTCAGGATCATCAACATGCAAATCCCAGGAGAAAGACTACAGTTGTACTTTACAACCACCATCACTAATAACAACAACAACAACAATGACAGATATATTTGTAGTTATGTTCAATTGATAATGGCGTTACTTTCCAATGAATGCAATGAGATTTAACCTCCTCGATTAGCTACAGCTGGTCAGGAAAAGATGAATCGCAATCAATAGCGGGGCATCAGAAAGTCGTTACGATAACGCGCTGTTGCTGACGGCACCCACAAGGAGGCGCTGTTTATTCAACCGTCATGGGAATGTGAGATAACGATTCCATTAAAAAAACTTATGATCTCTTTCTATCAATATCCTCTGGACCCACCCAAGTTTTCTTTAATTGAATTTTCTAGAAAATCTGACAGTATGCCAACGCAGAGGCTGGATTCGGGTACCTCTGGACACTGTTGTAAGCCTCAGTTGGAGTCTTAAAGGGTGACATCTGTGTGGGACAGCATGAGGTAAGACCACACTGTGTGTCACTCGGGTCAAAAGGATGCATTCTGCAAGTGTCTGCAAGTCAATTTTTTCATTGTAATAGGAACAAAATATTATAAACTGTCCACAAAGTCTGTGCAAAGTCTTCATATGTCCATATAATTTCCAGTAGCCTGTACGTAGCTAAAAGAATAATTTTATATTGTTAAATATATCATAAGATGGTTGGTGTGTGTGTGTACCCAGATGATATCTGTACCATCGTGCTGAACAGGAGATTTCATTAAAGGACAGGTAGCTGCAGAATATCGACCTAAAATAGCTTTTACTGGCAGCTGCAGACTGCTGGACAGACAGATAGAGAAGCTTCCGTTTGCTGGGAGCCTTTAACAAGCGTTCATCGATCACAGCATTATCATACTAAGTGGCTTTTCAGTAGGTGAAGGTGCAGATGAGCTACTAGGGATTGAGAAGATTGTGAAGGACTTAGTCTATGCTACCTTCCGATGATTCATTTTACCCCAAAACACCAGCGTGTTGTATGTTTGTGTAATTCCAGGTGATCTACACTCTTTTCTCAGATTGAGGGCCTGTTGCTTGGAGATTGCACTGTAGATGGACCAGGTGGAGCCATTCCAATGAGGTAATCACAGTGGACAGAAAAAGGACACAGCAGCAGTCACGTCCCATGTTTACACAACCCTATATATCAGTGCACCTCTGCTTGCTAACAGCCCTCAATAAGATTGAAGTTATAGGACAAATTCTGCATCCCGGTGCAGGTTGGGGGTATCGGAGAAGCTGACATCGGTTTACCCGTCATCAAAACAGCAACTGCGGTTCATGAGGGAAGCTTAAATGTCAGCCCATGGATGGGCATCGGTATGAGGGGTAACTTAGAGATGGAGCCGGACACTCGACACAAGCTTGTCCAACAGCATTTTCCGCAGTGGAAGCGAGAGACACTGAGGAGGAGGAGCTAATCGAAGAAGGCATCAAACACAACAGCACACTGGGGCCGAGGCACAGTTTTCACACAGATGAGGAGATTAGGACACAAGTAGGTCAAACCAGCAGAGAAGACACCCTCTCAGACCTGCTGACCTTTCAGACAAACCAGTTTACACTGGTTACACAGGTACAGAAAATGCATCTTCCACAATCGGTGAAATCGGCATTTCTGTTTGGCTGGGTTTATTGGCCATTGCCTTCACTTTGCACTCGCATTTATTGCACCACTGGTTTGAAAACAACCCCCCATGTTAGCACTGTTCTTGGGGCCGGCAGCTGGGCTGTCAGTTGGTATCTGTACAAAAACATTTAATCCTTGCTCTTCATCTGCAGATTCAGTCATGAAAAGGTCAGATAATGTGGAATGTCACAAGTAGACCTTGTTAGATTTGGACGATGGACTCATAGCTACACGAGTATCTTTGTTAGAAGAAAATAAAAGAAAAATAAATCATGATTATATTTAGATAGCAGACATCACATCTCACACCGTGCCAAATCTAAGCTGGTCTCCATGATTAGTTGACATACAGATCTCATTCATTTTCTGATGACTTGAAATCTTGCAGGTCTCAACAAATTGAACAGCCCAGCTAGAAAGATTAGGAGCAACTGGGCAAGTTCATGGAGGCACAGTGACAAGAAAATCAGCACATCTTGCCATTTCCATCAAGCATCCTTGTCCATTTACACTGTCAAGCACTGAAATGAGCATGAGCTTCTCTCCTTCTGCCCTTTTCCCAAACATTCCCACAGAGGCAGAAATCTTAAGCACACATGGTGACGTTTGTGGATTAGCTCTTTGGCATAGGGTAAGACGCTTCTCTGACGATCACGGAAAGCAGCTGCGTTGTGTCATGCCTGAGAGCAGAATGTGTGCCAATGTCTCCATTGTCAGTTTTTACCCTCTTCCTGCAGCAACACTGGCGACATCATGTGTTCCCATTCTCTGCCAGTGCCACCCGATTCCCTGATCTCAGCAGAAATCCGAACCCCATTCTCCTGAAACTGAACCGAGTGCTCCACATTCCAGATCCCCCCACCCCCCTTATCACTTTCCTCCTTACAGGTAGCCCTCCCCACAGGCAGGATTATCGTCCTAAACAAACCTGTCTTTGATCTCCAACCTCCTACACCCCTGCGGAGCTGAGTGCCGACAGCCAGCTGCTTCTGAAGCGGGTCGCTTCAGCTGGGAAGCCATTTAGGCACATTTAGAACACGGGAAGCTGAACGGCGACGACGTCGAGACGAGAAACGAAGACAAGACGAGGAGTGCAGCAGCTGGAGCGAGTCACACAGAGGGCATCAGAAGGGCTTTTGTTCTGCAGACACGTGGCTAACATTGCACTGTGACACACCCCAAGCCACAGATAGGCGTATTCCCTCGAAAGGTGTGCGTTATTGTTCCTCCGTCCCTTCACAGGACTCTCTGATCTCCTCCCTCACACTCTGCCGTCTTGGTTGCTGTGAAATCTCCGCTGCCAGTAGGTCACAGCGGCAGCCATGCAGAGGGCTGCGCCGGGTGCCTCGCTGATGACAAAGCAGAGTCGCATTTCTTGCATCAAAACCCTGTCCCACCACTTCCACCCTTTGTTCACAACCCCCAGATCCTCTTATCCAGGCTGTGACCACCCAGCCTAAACTTGCTCCCATATGCCCATCCAGTTTCTGTGAATAATTCTCTTTAAGGTTCAACATCAGTTGCTCCCAGGCACCCCTGGCTGCTCAGCCAAAACTGCTTTAACAAGCGTCAAGGCATACTTATGCCCCCGCAGGAGAAATACCCCACATACACCCATCACAAGTCCCTTTCTATTTTTTTAACACACGCATTTATTTGCATAGCTACCTTTCATAAGGGCATTGTGGGACTGATGTTTAGTGCACCTACCCTGAGCACACTGTCCTGTCTCCTGCTCTTGAAGTTATATGCATGCACGTCACAGCTCAGCATTTGGTGAGAAACTGCTCTGCATTTCGTAACACACAAACCTACAGCAGAATGAAGCAGACTCCACAAAATAAAATTTCACCCTACCTCCACAGAGGTGAGAGGAAGTGGAGCCTCAAATGGGATTGTCGGGTTTTTTCTTAGCTGTTCCAGAGTTAAAGGACAGGCAGTCCAAGCGATTCTAAGATTGTGCGGCTCATGCAGTCCCCCACAAGGAGATTGTCAATCTGGAGTCTGTTGAAGGCCTGTACCAGGATGAAGATCTGCACCACCGTATCCCGCATGCTATTAGGTCGTTCGCATAACTCCTTGTAACCTGCTTTTTAACCATTGTCCATCTCTCGAATTGTTTACTTAAAAGTACATGGATAACTTCTGACATGTTGAGAGTATTGTAGTACATTTACATTTATTTGGCGTTTGTCCAAAGCCAAATAAGTAGGGCAGACAGTACATTACAAGTGTACAGCTGGCAGGGAGCCAAGTTGGGCATAAGGACTGCAAGACTGACCTTCTAATGATGAAGCAGAAACAAAATCAAGATAGTTATAGAGAAAAGAGCTAAACAAACACAGTGTAATGGTACTATACGCACCCAGGAGAGAATCGATCAAGAAACCAAGTTTAAATGAGATAGACAAAAGCCAAGAAAAGCATAACTCTTACATCTCAGCAGACATTTTTGTCCAAAGCGACACACAAGGGTCACAGCACAGGGTCAGCCAGTCGCTGCAGCAGCTCGGTTTAAGGGCCTTGCTCAAGGGCCAAACAGTGATATGATTACTCTGCCGGCCACAGAAATTGAACCCATGACCTTCCGGAGAATGGCACAGATCCCTAACCCACTCAGATATACAGCAGATTCATTTTAACTCTGGGAGGCAGAGGTGATAGGATTGTGTACCATGGCAACAAGGCTGCCTTAGACTCGGAAGGGGACATTAATGAATACATTCCTGCAAAGAACACTTACACCTTACATATTCCCATGGTTTGGCATTATTTGCAGTTCAAAATATACTCATTAAACTATACATACAATAATTAATAACCAACCTGAAGATCACACATCCGTCAGACAGCAATCCAGTGTCACCAATCAATCCCGTCAATGTTGATCTGTCGGGGGCCCTCCGCTGCTGTCTTCATGTTAACTGATACCATAAGCAGCCGTGGGGATCGTGCCACAATCGGCGCTGAGACCCCCTCCCCACCACACCTCACCACACTCCAGGGAAGGAGTTAGTCAGCAAAACACACGGCACAAATAAATCCGTATTAGTAGCTTGGGGATGAAATTCCCCTCCTCGGATCCTCTGATCTCATCTCATTGCAGTGATTTAGTAGTTTGTGGGTCTGACTGCCAAAATGCGCTTCCCCACCGTTAGAAAGACATGGTACCATTTTCTTAAAAAAGTAAAGGGGAGAGGGACACTGCAGGCAGCCTATAAAGCCAAGTAAAGAACCCGTCATGCACACGAGACCTTAAATAAGTGCCGTTGTACAACAAGTGTAAGTTTCCTCCCCAAGGAAATTTGTCGGCTTGCTTCAGGCTGCCGAAACAGGCTCTGGGGAATTGCAGCAATTAAACCGCGATGAGTGTTGGGGCACAAACATATTTAATTATAAAGAAATGGCATCCGTTTGTATCACTTGCCATCCACAGACACTTTCAGTTTCTCCCGGCTTCTGCGCTTTACTGCTAATTAACCGCGACTCCGTAGCCCTGCCGCTGATTAAGCTGCCATCGCTAATTACACGGGAGCTCCCCGGCGCGCTCCCGAGGCGCTGGTGTGCGCGCTTGGCGCGGGAGTTCGCCACATAAAAGCGGACACCGTCGTGCCGTTTTCCAAAAAATGATCAGGACTCCTGCTGATAAGGGAAAATGGGAGAAATGCTGGCACAAGCGTAGCACATGGATAACTGCTATAGGAAATATTTGCACATGCATCCTTGTATCAGGCAAAATGAAACAAGCATTCGGCAATTGCTGTAGGGCCTAATACTTTTCTTTTTAGTAGTACTAATAGAATCCAGACAGAAATATATCAATATCAATTCATATAAATAGATCGGGATGACATTACCACCCTCCAGAAACACACGTACATCACACACACACACACACACACACACACACACACACACACACACACACACACACAGAGATATATATTTGCATATATATATGGTGAACGCAAATATCTTAAAGGCGCAGTACTTTTTCTTTTTTTAAAAAAAAAAAACAAAAAAACAGTAAAACAAAGCAAATTTTTTTTACACAAAGATTTTTTTTTTCAAGATGTGTACCCTCACAGTGAACAGCGGAACAATATCTCCACCCAAATCATCAAGTCCACATGACAAAAAAAAAAACATTTCATTAAAAAAAATTAATTGTAGGCCTGTAGATGAACGTCAGACCGCCCACCTCTCTATAATCTCCTCGATCCTGATTTCTCTGACCAGACCTTCTACTTAGTCCTCCTGAGCTCGCTCCCTCTATTCAGATATTTTATCCTGTCTTCCTCAGCTGCCTCTTTCCTGCTCCTCACCTGACAGTGATGCAGCCATTTTAGAATTGCTACTTGTTGGCCCTATGTGTTTGCAGTTTGAGAGGAAGCTTGTTTATCTGGAGGAAATCCATACATACAGGCCTCCATGTTCAAACCTGCAGCCAGTGAACAGTGACACTGCGATCCTCTGGATACGTGATACTGCGAGCGGTTTTACCTACATGCACATACAGAGAAAGGAATTTCATCTGCAAAGGAGCCACACTGTGTAACGGAGCACAAAGGTCACCTGGGGGCCGGGAAATGAGCCAATCGCCTGAGGAACAAGAGGTGCTAATTCCTCAGTCAAGGGAAGTGAAGTGAATCTTCTCAGACTGCTTACCTGATCAGCCTCATTCACAGGCTACAGGTCTACATCCCTAGAACCCCCCCCTGCCAAGCTAGAATTCTCTACATATTCTGCTCATACTTCTGGAGTGTTTGTTATCCAATATCCTCCTCCCAGTAAATTACAAGGTAGCACAAGATAATATTTTTAAACAAAGCAATCAATGGGGAGGAGCTTCTGAGCTGCTGGATAGAAGACCACGCTCCACGGAAGCTCTTTGAGAGACCGCGACCTTGCTGAGGCAAGTGGCACTGCCCCTCACCGTGTTGCCTGTTATTATAAACACTGACTGAAAAATACATCCAGAGAAATTAATTTACCAATTCCCATAACTACAGTGACAATCCATAATCTGTAACAATTAACAATGTTATAAATCGAAGCTGTCTTGTTTTCCAGGGACGGAGCGGGAACATAGGAGCAGAAGTCCAGGGAGTCAGGAAAATGAGGGCTTTATTTGGGGAGAATAAATCCGCAAACAGCGATCAAACAAAGGACTGACGTCAATGACTGGACTGGGGAGAACACACCTAACGCAGACTTAAATACATAGGACTAATGACTATAACAAGAAACAGCTGGTAAACACAGGGAATCCACACAGGGTAGATGAGGGGGCATGGCACACGGGAGGATCGGACGAGTGGAGCATGACAGAAGCTGTGAATTGAAATTAGTAAATTCATATTTAGATAATTAAAATCCACAGCCCTTCAAAGCTTATAGTAAAATAATAATCCATTAAAAATAGAAGCATGAGTAGTTTAAAAGGTGCAGGGAGCAGGGCAGGTGTTGGTAGAGGTGCCTCTGGTGATCTTAACCCTGAGTGGGATTGGAGGGGGATGGGGTGTCTGTGGGAAAGGGTGAGCTGAGGCAGGCCATGGGATCAAGGCAGGAAGACTGGGGCCTCAGCAAGTCACTGTGGGATGAGAGAGAGGGGCCAAAGATGAGGAAAGTTACACACACTCACCTACAGTCACACACAGATACACTCAGTCACAGATACAGCCACATATTGTAACACACAGATATATACACAATCACACCCACACAGTCACACTGAAACATACACACAGATGCAGACACACAGAAACACACAAAGTCATACAGACACACAGTAGCACACATACACACAGTCACAGATACAGTCACATACTGTAACACACAGATACACACAGTGACACATAGATGCAGACCCACACAGATATACACACACAGACACACACCGTCATGCACACACACAGTCACACACAGACATACACACAGATGCAAACACACGCAACGTCATACAGACACACAGAGACACACAGACACAGAGACACACATCTGGTGTTCCAGCTTCCTGTCCTGTGGTTGTGCTACGATAAACTCTAAATCAAACCTCCTTCATACTAAACTGTCATGTGTCTCTCATTCTCTGTTAAACTAACAGCAGTGACAGAACCCAATCCTATACCGCAAATTACAGTTTTGATTTACAACTTGCAAACTGTGAAAAGTACAAAAATGTGTGAATATAACTTGCATACTATCTAAGCTGTGGATATACTAACTATTCAAGGGGTATACTAATTAACCAGAGGTTGTATTAAGGCCTCTGTTTGTCTGCTCAGCTTTATGACACATGTTCTGTTTTTGCCTACCAATCACCTTTAACCGCATCACACAAGAACATCTCTACATCAGGGGTCTCCAACTCCGGTCCTGGAGAGCTACTATCCAGTAGGTTTTCTGTTCCACTTGGCTTCTGATGAGCCACACCTGCTCCTGGTATTTACCTGAGAACAGGTGTGGCTCATCAGAAACCGGGTATGATAGAAAACCTACTACGGTAGCTCTCCAGGACCGGAGTAGGAGACCCCTGCTCTACATAATGTCTGGACAAATGATCTGTGTGTCCTTCTTGTGCTGGACTGGGTCATATAGCCAGACCGAAGGCTGGACCTCTGTGACGTTCGCTCCCTTCAGACATATAGCCGCAGACTGGCTACAGACGAAACCCCAAACGAAACGTGAACGAATCCATACATGTGCTGAAAAAACGCTCATGGTGTCTTTTTGTCCGGCTGAAGCTCAGGGTCTCATGCCGGCAGTGTTACAGTTCATGCCTGAAAGCTGAGGCTCTGCTGTTCTTGGTGAGAGCTGCTGTGAAAAAGCTGACAGACCAACAAAACCGTACTCGCATCCTTCCATAGAGCAGGCAGAGCTGAACAGGCAGGGATGGACATAACTGGTACACAAATACGCATTCACCTTTAAAAACGATACGTGCGACTATCCATTGTGGTGCCAGTGTAAATGCATACTTATTTTATGTGCATTTGCACTGATATGAAAACAAAATATACTGCATTTTAATCTATATATGCTAACTCTACCTCATTTGCAGTATACAGGTATTTTCTTGTCATAGCAGCACAAATGCACATAAGTACGACAAACAATTGTTGCACTTATCGTTTTTAAAGGTGAATGCGTACTTGCGTAGCAGTTATGTCCATCCCTGTTAATGTGATCCATAAACACTAGTCTAGTAGAGGACAGGAAATCAGAGCCCATCAAAGGCACGGAGGCTTGTGTGGACACAAAGACATGCTGGTACATGCCTAGATCTGTTGAAGTTTGTATGCGAGGCAGCAGCCAGACCACCTGCAGTTCAGACTAGGTAGTACACCTGATGCTAAGCTGGTTTAGAGCTGGCCAGTGGTTGAATGGGAGACCAACTAGGAAAGCTGGGTTGCTGCTGGTGGAAGAGTTGGTGTGGTCAACAGGTTAGCCCATCCTGTGGTCTGTGTGGATCCCAGTGCAGTGACAGGGGGTAATGAGCTGTAAAAACAGTACCGTCCTTTGGATGAGATGTAAAACTGTGCTACTGACTCTCTGAGGTCATAAAAGGTCCCTGGGCATCTTTCAAAAGAGTAGGGTCAGTACCCTGATGCCTTGGTGGAAATTGCCCATTGTGGCCTTTTCAAATCTGGCCTCCTAAATGTAATTAGTGGATTCTCTCCTGCCCCTTCGCCATCTTAGCTATGTATGGTGAGCAAACTGATGCAGAATGGCTGCTGTCACGTCGTCCAGGGGGGTGAAACGGCTCCCCCTTGGTTCTCTAAAAGTGCTCTGGGTGTCTTGAAAAGCACTGCATAAATGTCACTTTCATCCATTATGTTATCAGCCTGTTTATAGACTCTCTGACCATCTCACCCAAATGGTTTTCATTCTGACAATTTTTATACTCCTTTCCTAATAATTCTTCTGATGTTTTATCATTGAGAAGAGAAATAGGGACTTTGGTGCTTTGCGCCCAATAGAGAAATGGGGATTTTGGTGCTTTGCGTCCAATAGAGAAACGGGGACTTTGGTGCTTTGCGTCCAATAGAGAAACGGGGACTTTGGTGCTTTGCGTCCAATAGAGAAATGGGGACTTTGGTGCTTTGCGTCCAATGTCACTACACTACTGTCTACTAAATTATTATTATTCATGATTGAGAAGAATATAAGAGCAACTGAACATGCAAATTGTTTCCAGATATTTCTTAATATACTCTTTTGAAGAAAGTAGTTTAAATCACTAATGTGCAGTGCTTAAAAGGAGGAATCATTGCATGATCTGTCCGGTCTGCCTGCAGACTTTAAATTAATTGTCAGAGAACACAGACCAGGCTGATGAGCTTAACTAACTTAATTACTTTAACTAAAGGTTTGTTTATGTCTGCAGAGAGCTGCACCACACTAAAAGCCAGCAGTTGATTCTGTTGAGTTGAGCTTGTGGTCTACAGCAGTGGACCCAGAGGGAGGCTGTGACGGACATGCTTGGGGACAGAGGAAACTCACAGATGGTTGGAAATCAAAAGATCAAACTGGAACAAACAGGAAAAGATCAAGCAGGAATAAGTGGGAAAACTAGCTGTGAAAATCATAATGCCTTCACAGACCTCTCTTGTGGCTCTCAAGCTATCTTAGTAATTATCCCTCAAACAGTGTCTGTATTGCACAGCCCCACCCCCATCCTAATTCCAATAATTCAAATTCTAAGCGGATTTTTCTGACATCACTGACGTCCTGACTACACACACTCAGAGGGCATTAAGCATCCAAACTGATGGGCTAATCATGAAATTAGTGTTCCAGTATTACCTAAACCTAGGACTGAATTCAAATTACATACTGTAAGAATACAGCACCACAACAACAAACCCCACCAGCTGATTGGTTATCACCACGTAAGACCACCTCCTGGGCGGAGCTCTGCAGACAATACCCTCTCTTTGGACACACGCAAAGGAAATAAACCCAGGCATTTGCAGATTATTCTCTGGAAAAAGGGGAATGTAAGGTACAGTGGTCACTTGGCAGCTCCAGCAGTGTTACAGCGTGCTCAGTCCTGTGATTCTAAACTTGGTGAAGCGCTGAGGCAGAGGATAACATCTGGTCACCAAGGGGGCAGGACCTCCTAATCTCATTGGCTGAGGGCCAGGCAGGGAGGCCACCTACGTGCAAGGCGATGTCATTGTACTTACTTATGTGTAGATTCTAATGTCAGTGCCAGACCTAATGTGTAGTGAATGACAGTCAAAGAGCCCAGGCCTAAAGGAGGGGAGGAAATTCCAATTTCCAACCTGAGGATACAAGGGCACAAATTACAAAAAAAGAATATGTATGTCATTATTGCCAAAGAG
>JAODJW010000045.1:8312611-8333776 GCA_026777045.1 Hyperopisus bebe
GATGGTATTGGGGGGGGGGGGCACAGGATGAATGAATGAGTAGAAGGAGGGAGAGGAAGGTGCAGGCGGGCGAGCACATGCAGCGAACAAAGCACTTGCTGTGCTTTTATGAGCCTCACAGACATGTGCAGATATGCAGGTCTACCTGCCATTCCGAAGAAGCAAACAGAAGAAAGGAGAAAGGAAATGAAAGGGGGACAGGAGAAATGGGCGGCTAGGAGGAATCGGGGGGAGGGGGCACTTTAATATGCCAATGACCAGGAAGCGCTGCCGAGGCAGGGCAACCCGACCTGGACCGGACCATTGCTGAGATAGACGAGCAGTGGTATCATGCCCAAGAGCAGCCACCCTCAAACAGGACGAAGGGCAAAGTCCTTTGAAGAATGGAACCGATTCAGGAGCAACACACATTTAGCAGCTGGTCTCTAAGGGCCCTGAAGAAGCTGCACTCTTCCCCAGACTCAGGCGTATCTCTAACCCACCACTTGGGGGCTCTCTCTCTCTCGCTCGCCCTCAAATTCTCCTCGCCACATTTCTCTAACCCCCTCCCCCATTCCCCTTCTCTAATTTCTTCCCCGTCATTAATGGTGATGTTTTTCGCCCCCCCTGCATCTCATCCCCCCATAATTTATTGCTCATTATGCTGGGCTGTCCCCAGTTCCAGAGGCCAGAGGAGGTCCCGCCCCCACGTGCTCCCGCCTCCAGCCTCTGGAGGCAGTGCTGCTGCGCTCATCTGTTGAACGGAGGGGGATTTAATGCCATAGCAGCTATGCTGGGGCAGCAGGGCGGGGGGGGGGGGGGTGTGTGAGAGTGTGGGGCGGCTCAGAAAGGGAGGGAGCCACAGAGCAAGGCAGTGAAAAAGAGGAGAGCAGCGAGGGGCTGCAGACAGCGAGGGCAGCGTACTGATAGACTGAGAAGGGGCTGAATAACAGGGCAGAGGATAGAGGGATGGATAACAAAGGGAGATATTCAGGAGGAGAGCAAAAAAGCATGAGGTAGAGAGAGGGAGGCGTGTCAGGGACAAAGCGAGAGAAAGAGGGGAGAGGCGCTGCGATAGGAGCGCTCAGCCGCTTGCAGGAGAGGGAGAGAGAGGGAGAGAGAGGGAGAGACAAAGAAAGACGAGCGCGTAGTCCTGCCAGAGTACGAGAAAGAGAGAGACGGGACAGAAGCACAGAGCGTGAAGCATGCCTCTGTCAACAGGAGCCACGGTCAGGCCACCAGCAAGGAACTAGTTCAGTGTGTTTTTCAGCTCCCCGCAAAACGTGACAGACGCATGAGGACGTGCATCTCCCTGCACACCTGCTTCTCAGGAACGGGAAAGCTTGCAGCCAGCTTAGGAAGCAGAGGTGAGAGTTCAGAATCCACGGCATCACACGGCTCACAAGAAAGCACCAGGAGGCAGGAAGGCACCATAAAAGACCAGCGGAAGGACACTGGAATTTCTCCTTACTCTACTGGAGCCATAGAAATGGGATTACAGCTTGTTGTATTTTGATTATTTTGTTTTTTGCATGTTGGAAGGGTGTCATGTTTCCCTCTACTTTTAGGTTTTGAAAGTGGAAAAACTGGACCCAACATACAAGCCCTGAGTCAATCAAAGATTCAAAGCTGACAGAGGTAGAGACAAGACGAGAGGACAAGAGAGACAGACTGATGGAAGACAAAAAAAGGCTAAACAGAAAAACACTAAACCAGGAAACCAAAAAACCTGCATAACCCAGCTCACAAATTGACACGGAGGAATCAGCAGAAAAGCACATTTAAGAATTTGGAACTGCACAGCACTGTTGTTTTCCTGCGTTCAGGACTGAAGAAAAGAGGGGCAGAGGCTCAGTGACAAACTGAGAAGTCACACGCACGTAGCGCTGTGTGTCCACCCTGCGTGGGACACAGATACAACAGAGGGCTGTGACCATTTTCTGCCTTCCCAGAAACTCCTGGGAAGGCAGAATCCCCCGAAGGCGTAAAATATCTGAGATCGACACTAGAACCAAAGGTCATATAGGAGGGAAGTAAACTGCACTTGACCACCTTGTGGAAGAGACGGCATTTATTGAAAAAATAAGCAGGAGAAGAGTGTTTAGGAGCAGGGCATGGGCAGGTATTGGGTGCAGGTACTGGGGCAGCTTTCCTGGCAACACTGGCAAACTCTGCTCTGTACTCAGACGTTCCATCTCCTTTTGTCCACCATGAAGACACAATAAAAAGCAAAGCCTTCGGGCTGTCAGGGTAATGCTCTGCTAAGCAGCCACCTCCTGGTGACAAGTGCCAGCTTGGAGCTTCCAGAAAACGCTGGATCTGACACGGTTACCTTCTCAATCTGACACTGAATCTTTTTTTTGGATCTGACTTGCGTCTTTGTGGATCGGATTCACATTCCATCATGTGAATAACAGAGACAGCCCTTTAGCCCTTTCTCCCAGCAGCTCGTTCGGATTCGGGATTGATCTGGCCCGCCTGGTCGGTTTTAACTAGCCAGACGATAATTAAATTCTGGATATTGACCTGGTTCTGTGCAAATATTTTGATGAGCATCGAAATCAAAATTTCTTCTGAAAGAGTGTCAAGATTGAATTAGCTGGTAACTGGGGATCTACTGAACTCTAATTAGTGTTAACATCATCAGATGAAAGGATCTGTCCTTTGAACTCCTGCTCCTTCTCTGTCCAGCCCATTGAGATCTGCCCAACATGGCCACCCAGATGCCCCTCCTGCTCGCCTTACTGTTGAGCTCCACCTCGTTGGCCCAGAATGACAAGCAGGTTGAGATGAACAACACGGAAGCCAACTGGACTGTGGTGCCTTCAGCGGTTCCAGAGCTGACCCTGACGACGCCGGGAGGGGATGCAGAGAACCAAACTGCTGGGCCCGTGCCAAGCCAATGCCGGGGATACTACGACGTGATGGGCCAGTGGGACCCAGCCTTCAACTGCAACGTGGGCGTCTACCTGTTCTGCTGTGGATCCTGCTACTATCGATTCTGCTGCAAGTTCAGAAGTCACCGGCTGGACCAGTCAGCCTGCTCCAACTACGACACGCCAGTGTGGGCCAACACAGGCAAACCGCCCGCCCCCGTCACCGAGGCCCGGGAGCAGCCGGAGTTGGACCGCACACACATGATCGTTTACATCATCTGCGGGGTGGTGGCCATCATGGTTTTGGTGGGAATATTTACCAGGGTTGGTCTGGACAAGAGCCGGCAAAGCCAGAATGAGATGACGAACTCCAGGTAAGCAGGGGTGTCGACAAACAGGGTAGGACCCACACCAGGGGACTAATGTGGACTGAGCTGGGGGGGGACGAGGAGGGAGGTGAAAGGGGGTGAAGAAACAATCCCCAGATGTTCTTCTGATGGCTTAATGGGGGGCTGGGGAGGAGGAACTGGGGCCCCAATCCAAACCTATCAGCATTTACCATAATTCACCACAGAGCACTAGGTTTTTATCCTAATTGTCCTTTTGGCCTGTCGGCCTCTCTGTGGCATGCTGGCTTGGGGTCTGGGTGAGGCATTGTCGCATTGTCATATCAACCCAAGAAATACAATGATGCTAGGTTAACGCTAGGTTAATGAGACCCATCAAATTGACAGGGGCCCCTAGCTGAAGGTTGGTGGGACTAATATGTCGCTGGCTCCTTCGAGTTTAAGCACCTCAGTTGTTGACATATTGATGTCACAGCGCCCCCTATGGTGATAAATCCGCTCCTCAAAACACCATGTGGAGAACCAAAACCCACGTGCAGCTTTTCGAGGAACGCCGTAACTTTAAGAAAACGTCATAACTTCCAAAGACGCTGTGTGTTGTCCTGTGATGACGGAGCCCCCCCCCACCCCAGCTGCATTTCCTCATGCTGCTGTCGTATTGCAGATGCACAAGTTTATATATCCATCCTTCCAACTTTATACAGCTTCCAGAATCGTCCCCTGACTCTGAAGGCTGTACAGATGTGGAACATGCAGAGCCCCACAGCGACGGCTTGTTTACACAAAGGGACAGAGTACACGCTATTTTCACGTGTATGTTATGTACCTTCACATTCCCAGCCACCACCCCCAGACGTGCTATGCCGATCCAAGAGTATGCCGTGTTCTGACTGATGTGATCACGCTCCGGAGCTGCCTCAGAAATTATGGGGGCAAAACGCACATCAGCCCAGACAGGTGCCTGGCAGGGTAGCAGTGAGGGCAGGAACAGGAAGCCTCCCATCCCTCCAGCCTCACCAAAGCTCAGCACCTCCTTACACTCATCGAAGCTCTAACCCAAGCCGAAGGGGGGGTGACTGTGGCCTTTATCACAGCTGCACGACACCCTCAGGCAAATCACCCCAGCTAGAATGATGCAGACAAAATGTTCCACTAAGAACGTGGTTTTGCTTTAAAACTTCCATCTGATTGGTAGAACCCAAAAGCAGAAACAGGACGGTGAGTCTGTGAAAGAATGAGCCCCAGGAGCTCGGATGCAAAGCCAGCAAGCAGCTCCAGCACCTCCGGGCATTTTCATTCAGATAATCAAACAAAAACGGGTTTCAAAGGCTTTAACACTGAATCTACCAAATTTAAGGGAGGGGGCGCTGATTTAAAAATAACAGTCTTATCATTGCCATCTAGAAAAGTCAGAACAATTCCGAGTTGACAGAGCGGACAGAACGTTTAGAGTTCCAGACAACGATTTCTAAAAAAAGCTCATGTGTCACATGACCATAGCTCTGAAGAAGCCTTCTGCAGACCCCGGGCCACTTACACTCGTCCTTCCATCAGGTACAACAGTCGTTGTTCATATAACCATATAACACAGAAGGGAGCTCTAACTGTGTTTTTTTCTGCTGGAGAATAAGAAACACTGTTTACATTGGGAACAGTAACATCAATAGACATCTCCTGATCTCTAATTAGGGTAACCGTCATGAACTCCAGTGTCTCTGGCTGTAAGTCTGACCTCTTGCCCTGCGCCCTCCACCGCCCTGGGACCAGCCCTCCTCCAACATGGACGGGACCAGTGTGAGGCAGAATCTGGACAGGTGTCTGCCATGTCTAGGGAGACTTACAACCGCTGAAGATCAGCTTTAATCTCAAGTCCCACATGTCACCCAAATCACATACGCCACCTAGAGGCCAAACATGAAACCTGCATGTTAATTAGCAAAAACAGGTTTTCCTGACAAGTGCTCTGCAGAGCGGTTACATATCAGAATAATTATTGGACAGAGCAGGTTGTGCTGAGCAGAGTATTGGACAAAAGATGAAGTTTTTCTGTGCTGTTTCTGAGCCCTTCAGTGACAAAAGGCTACAGGACACAAGGCAGACAGGACCCCCACTGATGGCCAAGAGGGACAGTCAGCAGCGAGCGCTGGTGTTAATTAACTGGGAGATAAGGGGCTTAATGGCCAATGTGCTAAGCAGCGATGCTAAGTGCCGTGTGACGGACGCACCATGAAGGGTGTTACGGGGGAGGTTGCCTCAGGGACCGCAGGCAGGAGGACAAATAGAATCGTAATACAGGAAAAGCAGTAAAAACATGTGGTAAAAAGACATTCCCTTACAGCCAGGTCTGAGTAGATCCAGGACAAAGGGCGCAGCTGAGGGGATGTGTGAAACGCTTGGGCATGAGACCCACTCGAGAGGATCAACTCTGACTGATGCATGATGACAGGGGCAACACAGAACTCAAGAGCTAAAAATACCCCCCCGCATACTACTATACTACTGAGGACTGGGGAGGGTGGTCTGCAGGACCCCCCGTGGTGAACGCTTATGTCACGTCTTCTTGACTGTGGGATCTTGCTGAATGCTCCATTTTGTATCAAAAGCCCAGAAAAGATGCAACTGGAAACCTGGTACAGGCTTGAGGGGGTGGCCTTTGCTTCTGAGAGACACAAATGGGCTGAAACTCAGGGCTGGGAATTTCCCCAGAAGCTCCCAGAATGCAATTTGCTCACTAGCTCTGCGGCTGAGCACCTCCTCCGATGGAGACCTGTGGGGGAGATTAGCCTGTGCTGGGAGCTCCTGACTGGTTTAACTCCTGCGCCACTGATGCCTTGATTGGCCCCCATTGGGTTAAACCCATCATTGATTGATAGCTTACGGTAGCCCCACCTACTGCATGCTTCAGGGTTCCACTTCTTCTATCAATGTAGCCTTTTATTGGTTAACTCTGTGGGGGGGGTCAGAAACCCCTCACCTGGGGTTGTACCTAGTCCCTTAGGCGTAAAGATCAAGATGCACCCCTACCTGCTGCAGGGTGGCAGGGGGAGTGGGCTATCCCCTGGGAGTACTAATATTCAGCATTAGTCAGTAGCTAAACACACAGAAAAGGAGGTAGAGGAGGAACATCAGGTAATAACTGGAGGGCAGTCAGATACCATTTAAACTGAAGCCTCTGAAGTCTCCGGCTGACGCTGCTCCTCCATTACAGGCAGTTAGAGGTGGGGGTGATGGGGGTGAGGGAGAAGTGAGGAAAACAAGAGCGAGGGAGAAGTGTGGAGGACAGGAGCGAGGGAGAGGCACAGAGAATAGGAGTGAGCGAGAGGTGAGGAGGACAGGCAAGAGAGAGGTGAGGAAGACAAGAGTGAGGAAGACAATAGCAAGAAAGAAGTGAGGAGGAAAAGAGAGAGGGAGAGGGGAAGGAGAACAGGACCAAGGGAGATTGGAGGAGGACAGTGAGGGTAAAGGGGGCGCCAGAAGTCTAACTGCTAATCCTAAAAAGCAGATAGTGAGAGAGGGGATCTCACTCCTTTACATCCACCCAGCAGAGGCATCTGGCAGAACATGAAAACCAGTCTGAACTGTTAATGCAGTCAGGCTGAAGCAGTGAAGGGGTTAAAGCCCCTGAAAAAAGGGGAGGGGGCACACCCAGGGGCAGACAGGGGTTTAAGGACCTGGGCTGGCAGAGGATGGAACTACAATGAACAAGCAAATGACTTTTGAGGGGGTGTGCAGACATAACAGCCCCATTTGGGGTGATGTACACAGCACAGGGTCACCAGATGAGTGAGCCATTCCGTGGCGGCCAAGTCCGGGCTTGACAGGGCTAATGGCATGCGCTAGATGTGACATGGGGGTGGGGTGGGGGGACTGGACGTGGCTCCATCGAGCAGGGGTGATTACACCTCCTGTCACGTCGCACTCGAGGTCATGCCCCGGACAGAGGGGCTAGTTCACAGCAGCCAATGAGGTTCCCGACATGCGTGGTGGCGGCACCGCAAGCGGAAACGGCGCCATCTCAAGACTGCAGTGTCAGCAGGGCTTGCCTAGGATTGATGACTCGCCCTGGGCCGGTTCTGATCGATCTGGAATCCATACAGGCATCCAGGGGCCAACACAAGCTTCCGCTGATTATGGACCAGATAAGACGGCACAGAGATCCGTAGTTGGGGGGGGGGGTCACAGTTTGCAGTCCCTGGGGGGCACAGGGATCCTGTCCACAGCCAAGCTACAGTCAAACGGAGGGACACAGACAGAGAGTGTGGGCTGTGCTGGCTGAGCAGATTGCTGCCAAGGCAGGTGTTTGCCATACAAAAAAAGCTTAAGCACCGGTCGGCTGGCAATGGGTAACTGCAGGATTACAGCGCCTCCCTCTGGCAGGATGACTAAAGTACACTGAGTCACACATCATGACAGTGAGTGTGCAATTACACTTACCTGACCCCATGCACTCAGTAGTGTGTGACAGTTGGCATCCAAAATTAAATGAGGCTCAGTCGATTTTAATTACGTGGCACGTTAAAACTCAGGCACACTAGACACACCTCTCAGGGCATGGCATGTGAGTATTACTGCAGCCCAGGAGTTTTGATGTCAGACGTGGATGGGGGTTATGCTGCGGGGCAGCGGGGGCGGGGGGGGACATGGCTTTTATTGTCAAAAGCATCAAAATGAGACACAGGCACACGGCGCAGGGTAAATTTACTGAAGGCCTGTCCCAGGACTGGCTTCAAATAACCCCAAAAAACATCACGTTCATAAGATAAAAGGTTGTTCAGTGCAGAAACGGTGTGGGAGAGTGTTTGGGAGGGGCATGGGGATCTGGTTTGTAGAGTGTGAAGCATGAACATAAGACTGCAGACAAGGGGCACTGTCAACTGCCAGGGCAGAACACAGAGAGTGTTTCATCCAGAAGAAGCACATTCACTGTTTTCTTAAAGGCAACTGATTGCTTATATCACAGTGCTACATGGAATCTGCTTGTGGGGACCATGTAGGGAGGGTGCCATGGCTGAAACTGGCAGCAGAATGGGGGGCACTAGGGTAGAACAGAAAGTTCCAGAACACAGAGGAGGGCTGGCAGACAGTGGGCCTCCAGCTGGGCAGTAACTTTAAGCCTTATGGCAGCTCTCGCCTCGCCTCCATGTACTACTAGCAGGTGATTCCACACTCAAGGCAACTCCGCTGGTACCCATAATGCTTTGTGTAATGAGAGATGCCAGAGAGTGTGAGATTAAAGGAATACAACCGCAACTACGGCACCTCGTAGAAGCACATCTCTCGTGTGGTCCCCTGACACCCTGGCTCTGAACTATGTGAACTGTGCACCACTTTCACACTTCTCTCCCTTCTCTCCAGGGGTCGGACTCAACTCCTGAAGCAGCCAGGGGGTGAGCTGGGATGCCTGGAGGGGATGGAGGGCCACCCACCCAAGGGGACCAATGGACTCTCAGCCAGGGGGCTACGAGACAGAGGTGAGCTGTGGGCTGGGGTTTCCAAGTCAAGCATGGCCTTGCCTTGGATTTTGGACATGAAGCTTTTGGTCACACGTGTTGGGAATGCAGCTTAAAAGGGAATGAGAACTTAGTAAAAAAGGCCAAGAAAGCCTGATGACGGCCTTTCAGCTGGAGCGCTGTAACTGGCCCCACAAACACATTCCCTCTGGTCCGCCCCCTTAAGAAAGCAAACTCCTTATCCCACAAACACAGCCCCTCTGGTCCGCCCCTTTAAGAAAGCGAGCTCCTTACCCCACAAACATGGCCCCTCTGGTCCGCCCCTTTAAGAAATCGAGCTCCTTACCCCATTAACACGGCCCCTCTGGTCCGCCCCTTTAAGAAAGCGAGCCCCTTACCCCACAAACACAGCCCCTCTTGCCCGTCCATTTCACACGCCCCCAGGTATATCTGCTTGCTAACTGGACATCTTCACATGCAGACACACACACAGTATTTCAGTCTCCACCCCTTTCCTTTTCCAGGACATCTCTCCACCACTGGGCTTTGCTTGTGCTTAATTAAATGGTCATTAGAGGCTGCTGACAAAGCAGAGCAGCCCACCTGCATGTGCACCGTCTGTCTGCCATGCCGCTGGCACACCCCCCCCTCCCCCCCGACTCACTTTGCATGGTGGGCAGACACCCAGCCGGCCCCCATTAGCTTCTGTCAGTGAGCCCTGTCCCAGCTGGACACCAGCGGGACTGTCACGCCCTTCAGGATAATGGATGGGAGGGTGCAGCACAGTGCACACTAGCGCATGATCACCATGATGCAGCGCGAGGAAGACGGAGCGCGTGGCCAAAGGGAGGATGAAGCAGGGAGAAGGAAAAATAACATTTAACACAGAATTATGCCCTGCCCTGGGGGACCATTACTGGCAACCAGAATCAGAACCAAGAACAGCTCAGTCAGGCCACGATCAGAACCAGGGACATCTTCACACCCATTCAGCTGGGCCATGATCAGAACCACAGACAGCTCAGCCGGGCCACGATCGGAACCAGGGACAATCCTTTCCCCTACATCTTCACTCGCTGGGCTCCGGGATGATTTATGATGGTATTTTTGTTTTGCCCTCTGAGCTCAGACTCCCTACAGTGATGCTGATAAGACTGTTGATGCAACATCTGGATGCTTTCTAGAGGCACACTGAGCACCATGTTTGCACACTGTGTGACAGTGTTATGCGTCCACAATGTGACAGCCATAGGTCACTCTACCACAGTTAGAGTAGCATGCAGCTTAGTGTGTTTCTCTTACAGCATGAGGAGGTAGCGCCACTCCCATAAATGCCTGCATAGCCCAGCATGGGAGAGGCTACATATTTTACCCCTAGTTACCTGAAGATGCCCTTTCTGGTAAACATCATGTTCTGGTCACTCACTTCAAACTACTGTATATTTGCAACCAGGGAATTAAGAAAACATTTAAAAGAGTAACGGCTGCAGTTTACCCATAAAGTGAGAGAGCGAGCATCTGGGGATGGGCATCTACAGCGGGGCTGCTTCCCCCACTCCGGCCCCCCACGGCTGCTTTTTATCCATGCTCATTTTTTGCCACCGCTTCCCCTAACCCTGACATGTGTTAACCATCATCTGTCTGTTTAGTGTCCTCTTTCCTCTCGATCCGTTTCACACTCCCCACATCTCCTCCTGTCCCCCACATCCACCCCCCCAGCTATCCAGAGACACAAGCAGCTTGTCCCAGAGACCCGTCAATTACAAATGTGTGCAGAGACTGATAACCCCCCCCCCCCACCACCCCAAAGCTGCCTTCTCCCTTTCAATGATCCAGGGAAAAAAATAGCATATAAAACCAGGTCCTTTGCCAGGACATACCAAGTGGGGAGGACGGAGGTGGATGTGTTTGGCTTTTGAAGGTCAAGGGGACACAGGGGTTTCTAATCGTGCAGGCACAGCCCCTTCAGCCTCTCACAGGACTCACGCAGATGTCCACGAAAGCCGGAAGCCGCTATATGCGAGTCCCTGCAGGTTTTGCGCGTATCGCATTAGACGCGGCAGCTCTGAATATTCGGGTGGTTGGTTCCTACAGGAGGGGAGAAGGCTGCAGAACTCGGCGGCCCCAGCCCATGCTTGCATGAGAGCATGCAGCCAGGGGGGGTGGCCGAGGTCACTGGGTGCTGGGGGTCGGGAAGGGACGGTGTGAAGGCAGCGCGAAGGCTACTGCGGCGAGGAAGGGGATGCTATCCCAGCACCACCCGGGTCGCCTGCTGCTGCAGAGCGCTTTCACCTCACCATTCCCAGCCGGGTGGATACCGCTTACACCCTGCTGCGGAGCTGCTCCAGGCCCCAGGGCCCTTAATAGACCTACGGAATGAACCAAAGATGGCAGCCGACCGAAGGCCTTTTGTGCGCATTTTTACATCGGTAGCAGTGTCACGCACCAGCTGAACGGGAAGAGACCAGTGTGCACAGGAACTGCAGTGCGCAGGGAGCTGAGACTCATGACGGCGGCTGCGGCCATGGGGACACTATGTTCTGCCTGGGCATTACCTCACCTCAGGTGGCTGTGGCCGTCCAGTGGGGCGGCTGGGCCAGCAGCGGGCACAGAAAGGCTAAGCAGAGGGGACCCTGTCAGCCCTCGTTAACCATCCAATTATAATGGCGGTGGCATTTCCCTGGCATGCTCACCGCAGGGGCAAGGGGACCTGACAGGCATCATGGGGGGTTGGGGGGGCACACTGTTATACTGGGGCAGCACACACACTCACACACACATGCACAGTCACACACGCAGACATACACACACAGACAAACACAGAGAAACACAGACAGATACACAGTCACACACACAGACACAGTCATACAGAGACAGGGCCGCACACACAAAAACACAACCATAAATTTAGTGAAATTCGTTCTGTCTGCATGTGGGATTAAAGGAAACACAAAAATACCAAAAGCGCATAGCAGCAATTCCCAACCTAAGCCCTGGGCACCGGAGGGCAGCACCGAGCTGGACAGAGCCGAAAACCATGGCAACCTGGCTCGACGCCGTGAGGCCGCCCCAGGGGGACGGAAGCCAGCAGAAAGTTCTGTGCAGTGAGTCGTAGCGGTACAGGGAGCGAGTTGGCTTGAGCCCTATCACAGCACCGCATGTGTAGCCTTGCTACTACCACTGTTGGGGTAGCGGATTCCCCATCCCACAACGTCACAGTGGGGTTCCATAATTAAAGATGCGGCAAAGGCCTTGCAGAGCAGCATGCGGCAGCGGGTAACAGAACGGCCTGAGCCACAGTAACAACGGAACTGGGGTATGAGGGAATTGGAGAATGGAGGAACAGAGGAATGAAGGAACAGGGGAACAAAGGAACAGGGAAACAAGGGAATGGGGGAACGAGAGAACTGAGGGAACAAGGGAATAGGGGGATGAGGGAACTGGGGGAAAATGGGAATGAGGGGATGGGGGCACCGGGCAATGGGAGAACAAGGGAACTGGGGGAAAATGGGAATGAGGGAGCTGGGGGAACAAGGAAACTGGGGGAATGAGGGAACTGGGGGAACAAGGGAATGGGGGAACAGGGGAATGGTGGAACAAGGGAAAATGGGGACAGGGCAATGGGGGACCTGGGAAATGGGAGAGCAGTGGAATGAGGGAATGGGGGAACTGGGGGAACAAGGGAATGGGGGAACTGGGCAATGAGGGAAAAGGGGAATGAGCAAAATGGGGTAACAATGGAAGAGGGGAAAAAGGGAACAGGGAAATGAAGTTGCAAGGGATCAAGGGAACAAGGACTGGAAGATGTATTCATGAGGGGGTGAAGGTGAGAAAACTGGGGGGGGGAGTTTGCTCTTTCCCTCACCGCAGAAACCCCTCAGATCCTTCAACACATATCCTGCATTCCATTTGCCCTCGGAACTCGGATTCCGAGTTGGACGACATGCGCGCTCCCGTTTCTCGGAGATCCGAGAAATATCTCGGAAAATGCAGAAGATCCCGAGTTCAGAATCCAAGATGGCTGCAGCCTTTATCAACAGAAGCGAAAGTTGTAGTTTTATCCTGTTTAAGCATTACTTCTCATTTGTGGCTCATTAAATCGGTCGCACCCACTATACCGTCCAACTTATCTGTGGATGTGTTGCTACGGAGTTTAATACGTGAAGCACCGCGTGTAATATGTTATCTAGTGAATTGCTAACAATTAACCGGTCTAGAATTGGATTTCATGATTAGTCGGATTATTTGTTGTATTTAAGGTAGTTCAGGCTAATTGTAAGTGAACGAAGATAAAGGCCATTTAAACTGAGGTACCTTAAATCCGACAAGCTGTCCGGCTAAGCAAAAAATCTTGCTTTTTCATATGGGTCCATGGTATTGCTACTTCTGTGGCAAATGGAACGTATCTGACTCAGTTTTCCCAAATTTTTAGCGGATGTGACGTAATATCAGAATCCGAAAATCGGATCCCGAGGCAAATGGAACGCACGATTACCTTCATTTAACACAGCACCAACTGGATCGATAGCATACTCCATAAAAACAGCAGCAGCTATGAGCCACTGATGCTGCCAGATAATGAAAAGCTACTGGAACACAGGAGCCCACTGAGGGAGGGGGGTAAGGGAGCAGAGCAGTTTGACATGGCTGGTTGTGAAAATGCCTGCATCCAGGTTCAAGCAGCGCTTGCTGGGTGGCCTCTTATTAAGCCTCTGGGATGAATGACGACGGGAGCTGAGTATGCAGCCTCATAGAAATTCCACGGTGCTGTGCGTTTTGGTTAACTAACACTCTGTGTGCTCTCCCCAGGGTCGTCTCTTGAGCACAGCCACCTGAACAATGCCGCCCTTTCCCCGCTGTACCCACCCCTTTCCCTCACCCACCCCAACAGCCACTTCAACTCTTCAAACCTGGCCTTCAGCAAGCACACGTCACTCAAACTCACGGGTAAGTGCAGAGCAGGTGCTTTCAGTAGCACCAGGTCCCCCAGCCCAGCTGTGGTCCAGAATCACACCTTACTCGATATCGCCACAGGTGCACACACACCCAGAGAAGAACAGGCAGGATCCATTACACACTCAGAAATGCACACGGACTGCAATCTGAAACAGTGCTTGGGACAGCATGCAGACAGGAATGCAGTAGGACAGCGTTCAGACAGGCCTGTAGTAGGAAAGCATGCAGTCAGGCTTGCAGCACGACAATGTGCAGACAGGCTTTCAGCAGGGTGGCGTGCAGACGGGCCTGCAGCAGGACAGTGTGCTGGCAGGCATGCAGTAGCACAGCGTGCAGACAGGCATGCAATGGCACAGACAGGCGACAGGGCAGCATGCTGACATGCCTTCAGTAGGACAGCATGCAGACAGGCAGGCAGTAGCATAGCGTCTTGACAGGCATGCGGCAGGGTGTGTTTACTGCCTGGTAGGGGGAATGGGGTACCATTTATACACAATCACAGAGCCTGTGACTCCCCCTTGGGTGTCAATCTGATATCGCTTCATTAAGGGAAACCAGCAAATTGAAACACCCCCTTGGGATCACCCCTCACCCCAGTGGGGAAATTAGTTATGCCCTCGCCCCCCCCAATTGCGCAGCCAAAGTCGATCAGAGGACACAGTCGGGGCTTTTGGACAGAGCGAATCATGCTTCAGTAGGAGTGGCAGCAAGCGCTGGATCAGTACAGCTCTAATTGCACCTTAATTAAACACAAACGACCTGCGTGGCCCAATGGAGGGCAGAGCAAGGAACCTATAGAAAGGAGGAGAGGCAGTTCAGACCATCTCCGTCAGTCAGTGACGACACAGCAGCTTCCTGACAGGGGCTGGTATGGGAGCGGCATGAACGTAAATCGATCTCCCCATCAGTCTCCTTCATTGTTCCAAGGAGAAACTGGCAGCATCTGTGGCAGACAGAACTCAGAACAGCCTCAGGCGTGGTCAAGTTAGAACCAAAACCTGCACTGGCCCCTGTTCTCAGAGTGATTACAAAAACTAACTGGGTAAAACAAGCAGCTACTCTCTGCTTGTGGGTGGCGGGTGAGAGAAATAGCCCACACCACTCAAAGAAACTTTGGATTCTATACAGGAATCAGATACCTAGACACGAGTTCTGCTATCTGCTTGGGTTCACAGTTCGGTGCAATTTTGGCACACCAGTGAAACAGAATTTATTTTCAGTTTTTTAATTATTAAAACTGCAAACAATACAGGGAAGTGTCAAACCCAGGATTTTAAAAATTGCATACTTTTTCAGACTCTAGTAGAAGGGGTGAGTGATGGTAAAAATTGTCATTGTTTACCTACACAATAATTAAACAGGATCAAGTGACCAAACTGCTCTTTTCTCTGCGAACACTATGCCGCATTGCTGCAAACTTGGTGTGATCTGTCGCAAAATTTGATCAAATTTGATCAGATAATGTATTTATTTGAAAAAGATCCACCAAATACTTTTTGAGCTATCATATTAACAATAAAGCATCTGTGTTAGCAGACAGGTCCCAAAACTGTAGACATTTGTTGACTGGGGAATGCAATGATCAAGACAAAAATTTAAAAAATAATAAATGCAAAATTGGGCCCTTCAGGAGCTGCACATGTTGCCCTAGATGGGGTACTGATGCTCTAGATGATCCTTGTTCACAGTCAGGTACCTTGGGTCACTGTCTGAAACTGTATTAATGGATGGGGGTTGGCCCTGGTCCTGGTCGCCCTCAATTAGAGTCACCCAAGGCAGTTGCTCATCTTATTGCTGCCAGGATCGGTTACTAGCCCCAACAAGACGGTAATACTGCTGCCCACCTCAATAACTCATGTTCAAAACGTTGAACAACTTTACACACACTTTGCGTTCTGTTCACATTTGGCATCCTTAGCCTGGTAGGCCAAGCAGGTGAAAAGTTGCACTTCCCTATTGTGAGCATTGTAAATTGCAAGGTCGCCTACATCAATAATTCTTGCTTGAGATTAATCGAGCGCACACCCCGCTCTTTGGTTTGGGATGTTGCTTTGCAGTTTACGCAATTTGCACATTCTGGCACTGAGCCACCTCCCATGTTTTTTGTAGAATACACAGAAGGCCATTATTTTGGACATATTCTGAAGGTACCAAAAAATTCCCAAAATTTTTGCATATTAATCCAGACCACAAAAACAATAAAACAAAGTTTAGTCCAGAGAACCCTGTACACCAAATGTGTCTAAATAACAAACCCAAAGAGCTGCTCATTTGTACACTATAAATAAATATGTAATATGACTATTATATGTAAAAAATAAACAAGAACTCAAAAAACAAGACTGCACAGTACGGTGATTAGCACTGTTGCCACGCACCATTGGGACCAGGATTCGAGTCTAAGACTATGTTCACACTGCAGGCCTTAATGCTCAATTCTGATTTTCTGCTCAGATCGGATTTTTTGTTTGCCTGTTCACATTACTCTTTTTAATGTGGGCAATATCAGATTTCATTGTGAACGGTTCACTATACTGAACTGGCCCACGTGCGCAAAGAACAACAAAGACACATGACACACATGTGCAAAAAAAAAGACGTCACTTTATTGATTCGAAAACTGCCCGGTTACAATATGAGCCTTCCAGTTTTGCCTGAATATTTTTCTTGTACACACTCATAATAAACAATGAGTATGTAAATGGTTGTTGAATAAACACAACAGACATTTACAAAATCATAAACACCACTCATAAAGACCGAGCCTAATCTAATTCATTAATTTAATTAATTTAGGCAGCTAATTAAACCCTCACATTACAGTATAGTGAAGTTGAATCAAAGCTTTAATATCCTCCTGACTACCAGGAAAAAAAATATTTTCAAATTACTTTTATTTTTATTTTTTTATTTTATTTAAGTTCCCAAAGCCCCACCCCTATAAATCTGGTATCATTTAAAAGTCCTGAATGTCCTCTTTAAAGCACAACAGGAGTTAATTAGGTAGCATGCAGGATATGGGAGATATTCAAGTTTACAAATGTTCTCTAGAGAGGACAAATTTTAACTGCAGGTAGTCAGGAGGCTAATTGGTATCTCTAAACTGCCCATAGTATATGTATGTGTGTGTGTGTGTGTGTGTGTGTGGGGGGGGGGGGCACTGGTGTTGTTAGTTATGGGTTCAGGCTCCACCCCCACCTGTCCAAGATGGATGGATGCATTAGCAGCGCCCTTTGTTGTAATGTTTACAGTTCACAGACACAATGTACATATTTATTGTCTCACCAAAACTGGGTTAACTAATATACTGCTGACATTATGTTAGTTGTTAGTTGGTTTATTGTCTATGACTCAACAATAATGCAAACAGTTATAAAATAATATAAGAATAGTACTGACAGATATTTCTTGTCACTGATGATTCAGTCTCAATCATCTAAGAAGCATATAGGGACATAGTTAAATACAATAATGGATATTTCATGTCCAGAATCTACAAATCCAGACCAAGGTTTTGTTCCCACCAACCAGTTGAGTACTTCATGACTGTGACTGTTTATGCTCAACTGGTTGGTAGAAACAAAATCTTGGTCTGGATTTGCAGCTTCTGGACCAGAAACCCACACTGCATACATAACTAGGGAATAAGGGATGTTTTGAAATGTTGTGAATAAATTTGACTAAATTCAGGTGTGTGTTTTTCCCTTAGGAAAGTCTTGGAAGGCCCTGACGCCCCTTCAGAAAAGGCCGTACGTGGAGGAGGCGGAGAGACTGCGGTTGCAGCACATGCAGGACTACCCCAACTATAAGTACCGTCCTCGGCGGAAGAAGCAGCTGAGGCGTGTCTGCAAGCGCGTGGAGCCCGGCTACCACCTCAGTGGCCTGTCCCCAGAGAAGAACGCTCTCCAAGCGGCTTGTGGCCGCCATCTTGCCTCGGATAAGGAAGAGCAGGCCTCCTTCTCTCCCAATCCCATCCCACAAGCCATAGGGAGTTTCAGAGATCTATCCACAGCCAGTGGCACCTTCAAAGCCTCCCCATGTAGCCTGCCCCCCCCTCCAGAAGTCTTCCAACTGGCCAGTCTTGATGAAGACTCTTCCTCTCTCTACTCAACCTCTTCCACCTGCCCCGAGGATCCACACCCTATGCCACCCTATTCCCAGAATTCTCCTCAATATACTGGGCCACATCCTGAACAAATATCAAGCAGTTCAACACTGATCTCCACCCAAAATTCCAGTCCGCTTACTTTCTCCTACTACAGCCTCTCATACCCGCCGATGAGTCACAGTCTTCACCGGCATCTGGGACAAGTGTCACCACCTCCCGACCACAACAGCCTAGAGACTCTGGATCAGCTCAGCCAGGTGGAGCTCCTGGCTGAAGTGGACAGGAATGAGTTTGACCAGTACCTAACCTCTGTGGAGTCCCACAGCCAAGGTGCAGTGACTGTGACAGGACACATTCAGACACCATCTCCTTCCTGTAGCAGCAGTATTTCAGAGACCAGCATCATATCTGTCCTAGCAGATGCCACAGCAGCCTATTACAACAACTACAGCATTTCCTAAATCCAGCGCTTTTACGTATTATCCACACTCAGACTGATTTTCTATGAATTCCGATAAAAACAATCTTTTGCAGAGATATAACAGGACAGTGTTGTCGAACGTGTGCTACTTAATTGTTTTTACTGTTTATGTTAATTTTTTATTTCATAAGTTAAATCACCATTTCATATTCTGTCTTTGAAATATTTTACCTCAACAGCTATAAAGATTAATAAAATGTTTTATAAAATTGAAACAAGAAAACAATTATTGCAGTTCATTTTTGGTTAAAGTTCTTTATATTGTCAAGAAAATAATAACAGCATTGATTGTTTTTTATGTTGTATTTTTTTGTTGGTATAGTTTGTAACACAATATAAATTATTATATAAACTGGTGATGCAAAGTCATGTAATTTCATCCAGGAAATTATCAAATGAAAAAGGATTAAGAAAGTCACATTTTTTTTTTTTTTTGGAATAAATCGAAGTACCTGTAAGTAATGAATGAAACATATCTTGAAATTTTTTTTACTGTGTTCAGTAATTGGTATGTAAAATGGGCTTTAATGTGAATTACTGATAGTGATTTGGTGACATAAAATTATTAAAAATGAAGTTAGCAGAGCTAGCTGAAGATAGTATATATGTGTTCCATTACAATTATTTCTGTTAAATGACAAATTGGCGTTAAGGTATCCCTTTACTATGACCTATCAAAAAAATCCCATGATGTAATAGTATAGTCATGTAGTCATAGTATAGACAGGATGAAATATTTGTATAATTCTTATTTGGACGCAGGAAGCGGTCAGTCGCGGCATTACTATGGGTCCTCGCCTACACAGTACTGTCATCTTTTGTGCTTCAGTCACCAGACTTACATCAGTTTGAATTCTTAGGGATTGGTCCTTCCTGCAAAAGCAGGAGGCTATCTTAGCCCTCCAAATTTCTTGCCACTCTCCCCAGTCCTTACTGCATTTCCGTCCAGCTTTGCCCGCTAGCCTATGCCACTCCCGCACCTTCTATACAACATCTCCGCCAAATCTTGAGGTATTTTCCAGAAGCTCTCTAAGGTCTCCACCCTATCTTGCCAACACAGGCTGTCATAATCTTTGGGCAGAAAAAGAAAAGACGTTAAATCATGGTTGTTAGCTGGTTACGATTAAATAGAATTTTGGGCCGTTGACAAATCCTGGTCCCTGACAGACTCTTCCTGCATTTTTCGGGAGAATGGTTTAGTCGTGATTCCTGTAAAGAGGATGTGTCTGCAAAGGAGTGTTTCCCGGCTGATAAGGGCTGCCTCCCCACCAGGATGTTTGGTTTTAGCTGTTCCACTTACGTACACAGATAAAAAAAAAAATCTAGAGAAAGGTGTTCATTTAGCATGGGAATTAAAAACCACCCAAATTCCTATAGATGTTTATTTTATTTCAGTTTTTCTTCATTCATTTTCTTCACGTTGTTTCTAAATCTCCCTGTAACAGGAGGTTTAAAAATTGTCTTGAACAGTGGGTATGTTCCTTTGGTCAACTTTCTTAGCGTAGTGATTTTGTACGGCTGGATGTTTTTACTGTAGTAATTCAGTTCAAGGAGGAACTTACAAATGGCCTCCTCTTGGGACACAAACTAACAACCTTGGAATTACACAAGCTTGTGTCCTGGCGTGTGATCATAATTAATTTATGTTTATTTTCAAACCAGTGAAACACCAACTGTCACTCTTCATGAATGTACAATTCTACTGAAAATTCATACCTAAATCAACAGCATCACTGCAGGCACAAGATAAATGTGTTCCATTTTGATAGATCACATGGATCACATCTTCACATACAGTGGAAGAAGAGGAAAAGAGTTAAGGCTGCAGCATTTTTGACATGCATTTCTCTCCTGCCTTGCGGCAACGGGGCATGGGGATTCTTGTTTGTGGGAGAGATTCCTTTAGTGTGAAGACTTGGACGATAGCAAGCCTGAGGCATGTCTTCTGTTCCCCTTCTCAGTTCCATATCTTCTAGGGTCAACCTGGGTATCTTCTGGGAGATTCTCTGTCATTGGTCCTCCCCCCAGGCCACGGAAAGCCATGTGCTGTTCTTTCCATTGCCTCAAGGTAGGAACATAGCAAAGCAAGAATGCCAAACCTGCAGCTCTGTTGATATCTTAGTGCCCATGCAGAAGTCTGCCTTTACAGTATTAGACAGCCATAGTTAACCGTCTTTTGTCTTAAGCATTCTGCTCCATATTTTCAGTGGATCTCTACTAACCTTAGTTGGCTGCTGACATTTGTAGGTATTGCAAAACACATAAAGGATTTCCAAATGGAATTCCAAAACGGATCTGGGCTTACAGTCATGAAGGTGTAATCAGATAAATAAATAAAAATAATTAAAAAACGAATGCTAAACTGAAGACAACAGAACTAATATATTCTACATATTTACTACATTCAATTTAATTAACAAAATTAATTATAGGGAAGTTGAAGCTATGCTTTGTAAACCCCAACAAACAGTTTAGTGTCTTAGTTGGATGTTGGTGTTGTTTTCTTCCAAAAGCTGGATCTGTTTCAAACACAGCTCAGCAAACAGTTCCGGAGTGTCCGGCTCGCAGTTTCCAACTTCCTCCTGACGAAGGCGCTACGTCTGAAAACGAGAAGCACCAATCTCTAAGCCCGTTAAGTCATTGAAAACAACACCAGCTGCATGTATCCTGAGGTTAGTTAGGTTCACCCTTAGTGGCTCATCTCTTGGAAATGAGAGTATAATGTTGCACGCACTTGATTGGAGTTTACAACTGGGGTGAGGGGGTGTACACCAATAATAGTTTCATGCAGATGACTTTAGAACTAATAATTTGCCCAAACAACAGATCAATCGATAAGAAGAGGGAACTCCAACAATTGCAGTTGCATACTTCTTTGTATAAATTTTTCCCAGGTGGCTATTATTAGAAATGTGAACTATATTTTATATATATACACAGACACACATAAATGTATGTGTGTGCGTGC
>JAODJW010000045.1:8333876-8346834 GCA_026777045.1 Hyperopisus bebe
CCTCTCATTAGGAAGGTAATACAGTGTAATATGTTATAAATACCTGCTTAACTCCTGCTGTTATCAATACCACGGGTATGTTTTGGATCATGTAGGAACACGTGCCACTGCCAGAGCTTTTAGCCAATGACATGTCAGTAAGCAGTACGCACAGGGTACTGCTGTGTCGGGATACCTCCAGGGCCACTCGGAAATTACAGTTTTCCCCTCAAATCTTTGCCCGATCTCCTCATTGGTATATTTTAATGTTTACCATTTCCAGCGGGGTGGCACTGGGGGTGGCAAGGGCTCTGTTGGGGGTGGCAATTGCCATCCCTGCCACCCTCTTGGGTCCACCCCTGTGTAAAAGTCGCGTGAATTCCAATTTCGCTGTTCAGACTGAGGTGGCATTGCAAAAAATCAGACCTGTATCCGATTTATGACCACTTACTGAAGTGGCTCAAATCGGAATTGAAACAATCGGATTTGGGCCACATTTGTACTGCAGTCTGAACATAGCCTAAGTCATGGATCCATATGTGTAGGGTCTGCATGTTGTTATCACTGGGATTCCTCTGGGTATTCTGGTATCTCCACAGATCCCACGGGTACTCAAAACATACCTGATTGTACATATGATGCAACAGGAAACGTGACTCATCAGCCTTCTAGCGTTACTCCAAGGTCCAGTTCCAATGCTTGCATGCCCATTGTAGGCACTTTTGACAGTAGACAGGGGTCGGCATGGGCACTCTAACTGGCCTGTGGCTACGCAGCCCCATATGCAACAGGGCGTGATGCCCTGTGTGTTGTGATACATTACTCCCATAGTTATCATAAAAATGTTCTGCCATTTGTGCTGCAATAGCCCTTCTGTTGGTTTGTACCAGATGTGATAGCCCTTAGTTCACATCCTGCGTCAATGAGTCTTGGTCACCCAACACACTTTCAGCATTTTGTGGTTTTTCCCTCCTAGGACTGCTCTCAGTAGGTGGTCGCCACAAGCTTTGGCATTTCGGAGATTCTCCGACTCAATCGTACATCAAAATTTTATAACTTTATGCCATGCACCATTATCTATGGGTTGCATACTTCCAAAGCTATGAAGTGAGTTCTTACTAGTAATGACAGATTTCATGTTCAACTGACGTGAATGAATAATTTTCTGTGTAATGAGATGCACGTGCCTGTTACTTGGTGATGTGTTCAGACACCACCTGCTATGGAAGGTCTGCTTACTGGTGTAATCTTAGCTAGTACATATCTTTACTTTGCACTGTGGCTAAGCGTTAACAGGAGAATTTTTAAGTGGTGTGAAGATTCTCCAGTATACATGCACTTCAGGGGCTCCAGGGGTTCCCAGCCACCTAAAGATCTGAAAACATTCATTTTGGTACGGACCAAACTGACTATGGGGTAGAGGTTTTTTATAGCAGTAACAGAGAGGGGAAAATGAGGAAATATAAAGATTAGATGAAAGATAATGTAAGTGATGATCACAACTGCCATACCATGTTATTTTAAACCCACCAGGAATAAATCACATAGAGCTTTAATGAAGCAACATATTTCCCCTATATAAGGCATAGTATAAGGAGACACATTTATTACTGATGATAAGAGGAACAGTTCATAGATTACTTGGCTTCATTAAAAATGTGTCTGATCTGGCCCCGAGTGCTGTTAATAGGCACTAAACACATGCTATGTGTTAATGGGTGCCTGCAGCTGTACGCCTGTACACACCCTTGGCATTTAGACTTATTCATTGGATAATGTTACATGCATTTTTCTTTGCCTTTTTTTGTCTGCAACAGAAACATAAAAAGAGTGGTAGGGCTGCACAGTTCTGGGTTAAATATAAATCACAATTTTTTTTTCAGTGAGAATTCAGATCTCAAGATTCTCTCACGATTCTTGAGCGATACATTTCTGTTTATTATTACTTTGCATTACATGTCGCCTTTATGAAGACGGAGCAGATTTCAGATTTCTTTATTGTCATTGTACGGAGTACAATGAACTGAGTAGCCGACCTTTTGATGTGTTCACATGTAACAAATATCAGTTAAAAACAAGAAGAAAAAAAGCTACAGATGAAACTGATTTAAAGTACTTTAATATATAAATATGAAATATGCAAGTATATATGTGGTTCTGTATATAAATAGAATGTATATTGTTGTAATCTGAATAACAGTTGAAATTTTGCACTCCAGGATATTGCACAATGAGGCCCAGGTTACTGTCAATGTAATAGGAAATATACACTATATTGCCAAAAGTATTGGGACACCTGCCTTTACACATACATGAACTTTAATGACATCCCATTCTTAATACATAGGCTTTAATATGGAACTGACGCACCATTTGCAGCTATAACAGCTTCAACTCTTCTGGGAAGGCTGTCCACATGGTCAAGGAGTGTGTTTATTGGAACTTTTGACCATTCCTCCAGGAGAGCATTTGTGAGGTCAGGCACTGATGTTGGACTAGAAGGCCTGGCTCGCAGTCTCCGTTCCAACTCATCCCAAAGGTTCTATCGGGTTGAGGTCAGGGCTCTGTGCAGGCCAGTCAAGTTCCTCCACACCACACTCGCTCATCCATGTCCTTATGGACCTTACTTTGTGTAGTCATGTTGGAACAGGAAGGGGCCATCCCCAAACTGTTCCCACAAATTTGAGAGCATGAAATTGTCCAAAATGGCTTTGCATGCTGCTGCATTAAGAGTTACAGTAATTTCACTGGAACTAAGGGGCCAAGCCCAACCCCTGAAAAACAACCCCACACCATAATCCCCCCCCACCAAACATAGTCTGAGATAAAATCCTGCAGGAGGCCCTGTACTGTATGCGTTTGCACATTGTCTACTGGCAGAGAGGTGCCTGTGAACTTTTAATATCTCCCCGGTGACTAGTGTACTTATGATTGATACACAGCCCCTGCCCATCAGTCTCCCCACCCCGACACAGATTATCAGGACTACGACAAAAGAGCTTGGGAAGACAAATAACAGTGGCCACTAAAATTCCCAAGATGAAAAACTAAAGAGGAAAAAAACGGAGAACCAAACAAGGTTGTTAGTGTCCAAGGGCTCTGGGCTGACAGCACTGACCTCACTCACAGCTTGTCCACTAATCTGACTCGACAAGCCGCCTTGGTCTATTTTTAAAACTCAAACATATTTTGTAGTTATCATTGCACTTAATGTTCACTGAAGAGGATATATTCCCCCACCTTAAATGGGCTCCTCCCTGTAACACTGTCACAATCGGTGTTTGTCTGTTCATGTGTTTAGTCCTACCTTACCTGACAAGGTGTCAAAGACAGCTCACCAACAGGATATTTCCAGCTGGTCTGTTCTCTTGGCATTTGTTCCAAATGTCTTTAACACGTTCTCAATGTCTTAATTTTCCAGGTACAAGTTCTATATGTATGTATATAAAAATGTTTGTGTGTGAAACCAAGACATAGAAAGATATAACGCATGCAGGTAAAGAAACAACAGCTTAGCACAGAGTAAGACAGATTTTGTGCTGAGGTATAAAAAGTAAAATGTGTTGAAAAAGGAGGCTTTTTGGCATTTTGAACTATTCATTTCTGGGACACATTTTGACAATACAAATACAACTTAAAGTTAAAACATATGGCAACCAAAAATAAGTAACAACAGCACTTGTTTCTGACAATAACTTCAGCTAAACACACAGAAAACATTCAGGTATAGTCATTTATATTTAAACTTGTAGAGAATGATGAACCTTCAAAACTCAAAAATACACAATATAGGGTCTTCACACAGGGGTAAATGTTTAACAGAAGTATTGATGGATGAATGTAATGTAGGATGGCGTGGCGTTCAGTAGCTTGCACTGAGGAATTAATTGACCTTAACATGTTCGTTATGTTTATCGCAAAGATGTGATTTTTATACAGCTCCGGAAAAAAAATGAAGAGACCACTTTATATATATTTTTTAATCTGAATTTTTAAATCCTGGTTTAATCCTGGTTCTGCTGGCAGACGGCTACACTGTGTGGCAGGCTGCTTCCAGGCTCTAAGTTTCTAAGACCACAGTATACAAGAACAAGGCATACAGGTAAAGAAACAACAGCTTACCACAGAGTAAGACAGATTTTGTGCTGAGGAGTAAAATGTAAAATGTGTGCAAAAAGGAGGCTTTTTGGCATTTTGAACTATTTATTTCTGGAACACATTTTTACAATACAGAAACAACTTAAAATTATAACAAATGGCAACCAAAAATAGTAAGAAACAACAACACTTGTTTCTGACAATAACAGGAGACACTGGCAATAACCAAAAACCAGCCAGGTAGAGGGCAGAAGCAACTTTCTAATGCCAGAGATGACCGTCAACTTATCTGGCAATGCCTGAAGAATTGAAGGATGACCTCAATGACCTTCAGAAAGAATGGGAAACGTTAAGTGGTGTGAAGTACACTGGTAGGACAAGTTCAACAGGCTCCTAGAAGCAGGAATGAAGTCCCAAATAACAAGGCAGTTGTCTACTAAGTCCTTCATCAATGAGATGCAGGGAGGAGCCAGGCTGGAGTTTAAAAAGATAAATTTAAAATAGTACATTTCAGAGGCGCATACAGTGTACCCATACATTAAGAAATGAGTCAAACTGAAAATTTTGCTGTGGTCTCTTAATTTGTTCCTGAGCTGTATCTCATGATTGGCAATTGTACATGTGTGTGTATCTATGATGGACCGATGCATCCAAGGAGTCCCCCTAATCTGCAGATGGGTGCATGTAACATTTCCTTCCTGTTTCACTTCAGATTCTGCCAGAGATTACTATAAAGGTTACCCCATGGTGGACTATGTCCACCACCAGCCCAAGCCCTCAACATTCCACCCCAAGGAGAAGAGCTACCTGCCGTCGCCTGACATCCATTCCCCACTGCCCATCACCTTTGCGGCCTCCGAGATGCCAATGTCGAAGATATCGAAGACCAATCAGCAGCCCCTCACTTCCAGCTCCGCTTTCAAGGCGTGGGACCCAAGTAGAAGCTATGAGCAGCAGCCGGTGTCGCACCAGGAGCAGTCCTATGACTGCCAGCATGTCTATTCTGGAAAGAGCCCATTCAACACCGAGACTCTGCCCGAGCTTTTCGCTCAGCCCCTGGGGTATGGACAACAGATACACCTCTCCCAGAAGCTTAAGGGGGTGCCCACCAACAGCAAGACGGAGGTCACAGTCTGAACGATGGGCCCTGGAGAGTGGGAGAGCGCTTCCACAAAACTGGATGCATGTTAAATGTGGTGAGGAATCAGAAACATGACTGCTTGCTTGTGATTTTTTTTCCTCACATCTCCCTCTCCCTTCCCTGTCGACCCCAACCCCCAGATTATGCCACCTCTCCTCCCAGCTCGGTTCGTGCTACTCCTGTAGACCACATGCGATCTGCATGTCCTATCGTTATGGTTAGAGGGACATATATAGTTTCGCTCTCTGAAAAAGGTCCCCTGGGATACAACATGGCTGCAGGGACAATGCACCCAGCAGCTTCAGACAAGAACAGAAGAGAGGCGCGGTTCCGGGAACCGGAAGAGAAAGGAAACATAAGTCTTTGCCAAGGTGTTTGTCCAGGAGGAACAGAATCAGAGAAAATAGGAGTGCCATCTGCTGCTTGGGCCCCAAGCAAAGCCCAGACTGCAGCAGGTTACCCACACGACTCGAACAGCAAGGATCACATCACACGCTGGTGCTGATGAGGTCAGAGCCCCATTTGCCCCAGGGGCCCTATGGCATGGATGCCACAGCCGCTGAAGCAGCAGGGTACCGGGTGTCAGGAAGGTGTGAACTGACTGAACATGGATCATGTAGAGAGTGCTCTGGGACAGTCTGATTCACTGATGATATTCGGAACCAATTCTGATTTAGCCATCGCTTAAAGGTCATTGTATGCTTTAAGCTGGGGCTCAAAGTTATACGGTGAACCATCGATGTGTATAGAGTGGAGATCCGTAGTGGAGACTCATGACGACTTTTCTAGAATGACCTAAAAACCCGGAAGGATTCATATCTAGTGCATGCTGATCACATTCATAAATCACAACATTAGCATAGACACTGAACTCTTGTTTAATACCAATGTTTAATACAGACACATTATTACCATGTATATGCAGGATATAGGTTACTGATGAGGCAAGAGATAAAAGAGTGAAGTTATCGGGTACATATGATGGGCTTAAGTGCTGACAGCATTTACCTAAATCACTTACCTTTACAGCTTTATTGCTTTATGTCCCTTAAGCCCCACCCGCCGCAGACAGTTTGAATAATAGCAGGATTTCCTTGAGTCGACCCTGAGTGATCACCCAAGCTGTTCACAGGAGTACTGCATGCTTTTGTTAGCACCGACCTGCAGTCTGCTAGCAAGGTGGGAGCGTGTTCAGGAATATCTACACCTTAGGGCTGGCAGCTGCCAGGGGGAGAACCATTCCGGTCAGGGTTGGGGGGGCTATATAGCCTTCAAAACATAGTCATTAGTGGCACATTATGTCAAGTTCTGACAAATATTCGTAGTTATGTAGAAAAAAACATGATAATGCTCTGTTTTTGGGATTGCTGTAATAGATAATGCCATGTTAGCTCTAGGTGTTTGACAGTCTACATCTGTAGTTATCTACAATCGGCCATCACGACTCATGCTTCCATGTGGAAGGGCACTTATGAGGACACCCCAGAGTCTACCTCGTCGCTGCCTCATGCAGGCGCTGCAGATCTCCGATGCTGGTATTGACTTGGAGTAGGAGTCTCCTGTAGGGGATGCATACTGATTTATTATACGCATGCACAGAAAGCACAGCCCTGCCTTTCTCAGTGTGAAAGAAAAACAAACTGGTGTGGTCATGTCTCCCCATCTTCACGCATGACAGGCGCAAGGTTCTACAGACCATCCAAGCTGAAAAGCACCACGACACCACTTAAGGTCTTTGTTGTGCATCTTTGGCATATGGGTCACGGGGGGGAATTAAGCTATATGCAATTTTCTTTAAAGAGCAATAACGCCTACACTACCAAGGACACCCTGACAAAGTTCATGCCTAACGCTTAAGTGACTGCACAGCTTGAAAAAGGAAGATGTCATGAGATTGGTCCTGCTAGGGCTTCTCAGTGTCTCAGCCTTGGATGGGTCCATTATGTTGTGTTTCCAGCAGGAAGGGATGGCTTCTAGTGTCCATGGCTGATTTTTCCAACATCAGAGGGCCAGCACCATCAGTATCAGCTTATAGACTGACCAGGGGCCGGTTGCACAAAACACCTTAAGTTAAGATTTTCCTATAGTCCGAGTTAAGGTCTCCTTAAAATAAAGTCGGTTGCCCAAAACACCTTTAGGTCTCTCCCTTAAGGTTTCCTTAACATTTTCTCTTAAGTATTTAAGTTTTTCTCCTTATCTTGGTCTTATACTTAAGGAATCCCTTAATGGTTGCACAAAAGACCTTAGTAACCACACGAACGGGAAAAAATAAGGTACCTCTAACCGTACCATAATGATTGCTCTGCGGTTTTATGCTATGGGCTCGTTCCAGGCTGTAATAGGCGATGTACCTCATGCCCACAAGTCAACGGTGTGCCGTGTCATTCACCGAATTTCAAATGCCATTGCCCGTCTGTTGAACACCGTGGTGAAATTCCCCTCTAAACAAGAAGAGGATGAAATAGCGACACACTTCTTTATTCAGGCTCCTGTACAATATGGAGATCAATTTATTAACAGAAAAAAATCAATATTCAATCAATGTGTGGTTAGTTTGCAATCATGAACATAAAATAACTAACGTTGTAGCACAAAGTAGACTTCATGAGTTAATTTTCATTGCAATTTCCTCCCTCATTCTTAGTTTTCTGTTTGCTGTTATTTGCTGATCAAATTTACTTTTTTAAATGTTCTTTCTTTTATTGCATTCCCCCAAAAGTATAATCTTTTCCTCCTCTGACCAATTTGGCTTTCTGGCAATCTGGCTTTTCTCCCATTTTTATTACTTTGTGAGTTACTTTGTGAGACGATAACGGGTATCACAAGCAGGCGCGGGTGCAAGCATATGAACTGTCTCCATGGAAACGGGACAATTTTACTGCTGTAAAGCGTCTTTAAATGTTGTAAATCTCAATGTTTTTCCTTAACTAGGGAAACATTTTAAGGGGTTCTGTGCAACATCCTTAAATAAATCCCTTAGCTAAGGAGAAATTAAACCTTAAGTGTCATACCTGAGGGGAAAACTTAAGGTGTTTTATGCAACCAGCCCCAGGACTTTATCCAACTAACCATAGAAAATATAGATCAAACTCCTTTGGCTGTGAGCCAAATAAAAATTTATTTCAGCTACAAAACCATCAGTGCCGGGCTGCATATGAAAAGGGATATACAGTTTACATTTGTTCACTAAGCACCAAGTTCTGCACTTTGGCATTATGATGAGACGTCGGGGTGTCCCAGTTCCACTCAGAAAAGCAATAACCAGACTTTGGGAAGGCTTAGTGACAAGGGGATGGACATGTTATATAATAAGATGTAAAAGTGAGGGGCTTCCATTGTGGAGCCAGCTATCTAGGGAAGTGCTGGTTGGTCAAAGTATGTGCACCACAGAACACTTTTAGGACAAATGGCATTTCTGTGAACCCCTGAATGACAGAATATCCCCCAGGCAGCTCAAACCTGCGCCGGGGGTCAGAAACGGCAGAGCTGAGCATGCAATTTTGGTACCAATAACCGTGGGCATCTGTGACCGGCCCAGGAGCAGGGGACTGAGAGATGCTGACTCAGCTGCATGTGAATGTCCCAGAGCTGATGTCACAACAAAATACCAACTATGGAAGGAAAATAATGTAATGAAGACGTTTAGAAAGGAAATATATATATGAAATGCAAAATGAAAATGTATTCTTGTAAAATATTAACTGCGTTCAAGTGTTTGAGCGGCACATTTGGATACATTTTAGACCATATCGATTATCAACAAATCTTGTGACTAGTCCAATGTTCAGCCGACATACACCGTATTTGGTATCTATAAGGGCTTTTGAGAACTGAACTGCTGGTTTTCTTCGCGAAGAAGAACCGCGAATGTTGCGCCAAGTTCGTTCAAACTGCAATTTAAATAAATCAAGAAACTGCCTTCCAAACGAAACACAAGTTTCTATGCTGACAAATCGAGAAATGAAAAGAGAAAAGAGCAGATGGTGCCTCGAAAACGTGGTAAAACACAGCATGATTTTATCTGAACGCAAATGCAAAAGTCTGCTTTCAAAGGCCGGAACCAAAAATAAGGCAAACGAGCTCAACCAGCCTGGATAAGAAGAGTCATGCAGGACAAACACGTGCGTGTGATGTTTAAATGCCCGTTTGGACAGTGGAATGACTCACCAGCTTTTGGGAAAAGGAAGATGTTTAATGTTAAACGGCAATAATCGTTTCTTGAGTATTAACCATTTAATTTATTTTCATCCATGCTTACGACTGCTGTTCTTAATTCTTAGTTCAGGGAAAAATGAGCAAAAAAGCTTCTATATGTATTTGTATGATACACTGTATAAATAAACATTTTAAACACGCACGCACGCATTCTGAAGTGAAACATAAGCATTAATCCAAGCCAAAACCTGTGGCCTGTACTACGAAGCAGGGTTACTGGCTTATCGGAGTAACTTGTCGGATTTAAGGTACCACAGTTTAAATGGACTAAATATTCGCTCAGTTACATTTTACCCAGACTACCTTAAATCCGACAAGTACCCTGATAAGCCAGTAACCCCGCTTCGTAGTACAGGCCACTGAAACGGACCATTTACCTTGGGTCTTAAGTCCCGCCTTGCCTGAACCGTGCACGGTAGTGCCGAGCTTCTTCACCCCGGGGGTCTGTTCTGTGGTCTTCCTGTATCCTACTATTACACTGAGTCAGTGTAAAAATGAGCCATACGATTTTTGAAATGTCTGGATATGGGACAATGTGCACTATTTTTCACGGGACTGACTGTTAAAAACATAGACCGTTATCTAGTCAGATGTATTCAGTCTTTTGTTAAATTGCATGGAAGTAGCTTCTTAGTTTGATTTTGTCTCTCTGTTACAAACACACGCACGCGCGCGTTTGTATTCATATATTTCTTGGGACCATCCATTCATTTCTATGAATCCCAGCAATGACAACATTGACCCCTACCCAACCGTAAGTAACCAAACAAAATACAAGACTTTTGTATTTGACAGATTTGTATAAAATTGAGTGTCCCCCTATGAAGACCGAAAAATGGTCCTACAATGTCAATTTTTTATCATATTGTGGGGACGCTTGGTCCCCACAATGAAATATATACGTAACCCACACACACGCGCGCGCGCATATTAACCGTTTTCCCTGACCTAAACTGGATTTGAATGATGCACCTATGAAGGCAGCCTCTGTATCAGATGCACTGTTCTCCCAGAATCAAAAGGTGACAACGTCCTTCACCGTCCACCTGACACTGAGACTTGGCTGCAGTGGCCAGGAACCGGGACCCACCGAGCTGTTTCAAACGACTGCGGCTCTTATGTTTGGACAAAAAAACGATTATTCTAGAAGGTAACAGTGCCGAGAACGACCTGATTTTATGTGGCAAGAGCACTAATTATTTTTAACGTAAAGACTCGAGGTTGGAACTATTACACAGCTTTTAATTGTCCCCTTTTGTGGAAAACTGTTCTTTGTATAACTTGACAAAAATAAAAATTGTATATCACAATATATATTTAGCTGCATAAGCAATTATGCATGTGTGTCTTGCGTGTTCACGCACAGAGGTAACAAAGAGGGAATTTGGTGGATGTTTTCGGCTATGAATTTCTGAGATGCAGTGATCCTGGACCCAATCCCAGGAAGCACAGCACGCGAGGCTGAAGACACTCTGGACAGGATCCAAATGAAAACAAAATGGTGGAAATATAGATGTGTGGAAAGGGAATGGGAAGGTTAGGAAACTGAGATAAACACTACAATCGCTTCTGATTTGAGTATAGATAATCGGGTAATAATGTGATTGATTGTAAAGCGCCAAACACTGAAGGTCGGTACCACAGACAGGCAAGGGGATTTGGGAAGAACGACAGTCTGGCTCTGCCTCCAGTGGGGGCATGGGCTGCGGAAGGAGCAGAGACATTCGTCAAACGCCCCCCACCCGGCCCCCCTGCCCTCCACTGCTTGCAGTCTGACAGCTCTATCAATCTCTCTTTTCTGCATTCTGCTCACAGCACCTGTCAGTACACAGGCTGGATGGTTGTGGGCTTCGCGAACAGGTCGAGGGGGCAGGGATGGGCAGGAAGACTCCATGCGAGCACACACCAGGTCCGGAGCACACAGGTCTGCAGCCATGCCAGTTCAGAAATTCACGGTCACCACGAGGAATGCCCCGTTTTCCAATGCTTTAGTCGTTAAGTCAATTTAAAAAAGCTTCCCGTGGATCTTTTCGTCACTGTCCCATTCCATATAATGTGTCAGCCAGTATCAAAGTGTAAATTAAACTGATGAATGCGGTAAACAACTGGAAATTGATCTTATGTAAATCTATTCACATAAATTTGCGGTTTCTGGACTGCCGTCGTAGTTCTTTTCGTCCTGTAGTAAACAGTGGCTGTACGGTGTTTTATGAAAGCACACTGCCCCCTGGTGGCTGTGAGTAGCAATGCGGGTATAGCCATAATTTCATCCCCGTTATGAGGACCATTCCATACCTTCCAGTGAGACTATATGACATACAACATGAACCTTAGCCTGAGAGAGAAGGGCAGTGCCTCCGTGACAACAGTGGCCCCACTAAATACGTATTCTGCTTGGGTCTGAAATAAATGTGCTGCCATTATTATTTACAACTATATATGCAGTCTAAAATGTGCTGGAAACAGGTGAAACACAAACGTAAGCACATTTTCTTGACTGACTTTTAACGCAGGTGCACCTGGTGGTCGAATCACTTCAGTTGGTGATAAAGAACACTAACGACAGAAAAAAGATCATCCAGCTTGTGGAATCAAGACAGTCAAAACAAGAAATCAGAGGGAGTGACATATTTGTAAAAAGTGTAAAATGTCACCACAAAAGCAATGCATGAAATCGGATTTCGAAATTATGTTTTGTTTTTATAAAGCTAGCAATTTGTGTAATACTTAGAGTGCATTATGGTCAAATGCATATGCCTACCCCATAACAGAACAATTGGTCCCAGTATGGCCCCACCACTTGAAATGGTCTACAATCTCCACTGCCCCCCACACACCCACATTCACACACACTTCGTCAGATGTCCAGATCGTTTAAGAGAATGGGAAAGGAGGAAGAAACTGAGAGTGAATGAACGGGATGGACCTTAAGTCCTTCTGGATTTGACAATGAACTGCAGAGAGCATCTGCACTTTAGCTTACTGGAGTGGGGGGGGGGCAGCATACCATCTAAATTAGTTTGGTCAGTTTAGCTTTCAATAAGGGTTAAAAACCACTTTGCACATTGCTAATTGAGTGTAGAATCATTAAGCACTTTAACACAGTTTAACTGTTAATTATATCAGAATCGATCAGTGGGCCTGGAGTAAGCGTCTGATTCATTAGTAGGACTAAAGCTTTTAAACGGACCCAATGACCTGAACGATTAGTCCAGGCCTGCAAATACTAGGCTGTCATTATGTGTCAGGAAGAGGGTGATCCACTCGCTTTATCCTTACCGGTATATTTTCGAAGGCACCTGCTCGTTAATGTACACTGTTATTACTTCTATATGGATGCAGAAGCTGGATGCGCAGTGAGTGTCACCTAGCCGACATGCCAGGTTTGAGAATGGCTCATACACTGTCTGATCTGGGTGTGATATTTAAGAACGCTGCTTGGGATGGGCAGAGGTGTAAAGTACTTGAGTAATTTTACTTGATTACTGTACTTAAGTATTATTTTTGGGGATTTTTACTTTACTT
>JAODJW010000045.1:8350065-8365816 GCA_026777045.1 Hyperopisus bebe
CTCTTCTTCTTCTTCTTCTTCTTGTGCGTCACACTCGCTTGTCTAACCTGCACCAGCTGCCCCTGAGGTGCCTGCTGCCTTTGGTGCTCTAATTCGATTGGCTGCCGCGTCTGAATCTTCTGACGCTGCTGGATCTCCACTGGCTGCTGCACCTGTGCCACCTGACCCTGCTGGATGTCCATTGGCTGATGTGTTTGTGGCACCAGATGTTGCTGCAGTTCCATTGACTGCTGCACCTGCTGCTCCATTGGCTGCAGCATCTGTGGTACCTTACACTGCTGGATTTCCATTGGCTGCTGTGTTCGTAGTACCTGACGCTGCAGTATTTCCCCTGACTGCTGTGTCTGTGATACTTGACGGTGCAGTATTTCCATTGGCTGTTGTGTCAGTGGCAGGACGGGCGGCTGGTCAAACGATCTCAGCTGCAGGTCTGCCTGTGGCAGCATGTCACCCAAGTCATCTTCCACCTCCTCCTTAATAGTCACCTGGATGGTGTCATCGTCGCTAAGGTCGGGAACATATGAGCCGTAGGCACAGCATGTGGTCTCCCCCACACCTTCATCAGGCTCCTGTTTGACTCGCACGCCAGCCACTTCCTGCAGCTCCGCCCCCACCTGCTTGCCCTGGCCCAGCTGCGAGCGCAGCGTCTCCACGAGCCGCTGCTTCTGCTGCAGCATGCGCGTCAGCTCCTCAATCTGCTTGTCCTTCTCCTGCAGCATCTGGTCCTTGTCCAGGGTGTGAGGACACCGGGAGAAGCGGCACGGGGCTGGGCCCTCGTCTTTGATCACGGCGGGCAGCAGTGGGGAGGAGTGGAGGTTCAACTGCGTCAGGGGGGAGCTGACCTGTTTTAAAGGAGGCAAACCACAGGACAGGAGGAAAGAGAATGTCAACCCAAGCTACAAAGAGGCTGTAAACAGGAGGCTCAGGAAAGCTCTGCTCCATTGGCCACAGAGAAGAACTGCAACCCAATTCATCCAGTCACTTATTCGGTTTAAAACGTAAATAAATATCGAGTCTTTGTCGAGGTTAAGCATTGCCTAGTAGGTGAGACATACCGTATCCCCAAATGTATCTCCATTACAGCTGGTTTCATCTGGACTCATCCCAGCCAATGAACGGTCAGAGGGGGCAGGAGACTCGGGTGGTGACGAACTTGTGCTGCCGAACTTCATGATGGGGGGTGGGGGCACCGGTGCAGCTCCACCTCCCGCAATTGCAGCCACAAACGGGAAAGCCGCCGCCACCACCACTCCTCCTTCACCTGAATGGTGCAAGACAGTGGTCCCTCCCAGAATGGGGGAGGGCCCGACAGGCTGGGATAGCTGTTGCGGTAGGCTGCATTTTGGGGCACCGACCCCGGTAGTACCCCCTGAAGGGGCCGGGCCTCCATTCTGCTCCTGGAAGGTCCGCAGTCTCTCAAGGAGGTCGTTCTTCGTACCCGATACTGGCAGGCCCCGGATCTTCAGCTCGTGCTTCAGCTCAGCAACCTGAAAATATTTGTACCTCTTTACTGCATGGAGGTCATCATGGTCCTGCAGCCACTCTTTTGCTTTATGCCAACCTGACTCACCTTGAAGTCATCCAAATTAGGGGGCAAGGGTCCCAGCTTAGGCAACACCACGGTGGGGTGGGCCTGACGGAGCGGCCCACTTGGACTAGATGTCGTCAGTGCAGGGGTGGGTCCACCCCGAGAGGAAGAAGGGCCAGAAGTGGAGGGAGACTGCTGATCTGCCGGAGGTCTGAAGAGACAGTGTATGAGCAAATGTGATGAAGCTTGCAGAGAGAGTGAGCCTTGGGGGGAAGATGGGTTAAGATTAGGAAGGGGGTGTTCAACTTTGGGGAAAGGTGGTATGGTGTGGCAGGGATAGAAAGGAGGTGCTCACTTGGGAGGGGTAGGCAGGATAGTGTGGTAGGGACAGGGAGGAGGTGCTCACTTGGGAGGGGCAGGCAGGATGGTGTGGTAGGGATAGGGAGGAGGTGCTCACTTGGGAGGGGCAGGCAGGATGGTGTGGTAGGGATAGGGAGGAGGTGCTCACTTGGGAGGGGCAGGCAGGATGGTGTGGTAGTTGTAGTGCTGCTGCTGCTGGCTGATGATCTGAAGCTGCAGGAAGAGCTGTTGCTGCTGCAGGATCTTGGCATAGGAGGAGTCCAGCTGGGGGGGTGGCTCGCGTTCCACCTTCTGGTCGGGGGGGATGTATTGGTGATATTTTAGCTTCTTCACTTTGGGCTTGCTGTCCTTGGGTTTCTTGGAGCGCTGAGTGGCCCGGTCAGATCCAGTCTTCCCCTGGGCCTGGGGGGACACAGTGGTCTTTAACACGAAACCCCTGTACAGCACTGACAGACCACAGTGGGACAAGAGTCCTGGCCCTTGATGGGGCAGAAGGTGGACAGTTCACCTTGACTGGCAGGGGTGAAGGCCGGGAGGCTGGGGGAGTTGCAGTTCCATTTGTCAGCTTCTGCTGCACTGGAGGCACCGGTGGGGCAGGAGGAGGCAGGGCAGGGGGTGGGGCCTAAGGGTGACATACATATATGTTATGAGATGGTGGCATACAGATGGCCTCAGACTCCACAGAAAGATCACGCACCTGCGTGGGGGAGGGGTCACCGACCCCGAGGCTCATCGTGTCTGGGGGTGAGGGCTGGGACCCAGAGCCCAGGGGCGAGTCCTGGCTGCCCAGCTGGCTTGGCGAGAAGCCGTCACTGCTGTCGTCGTCAAATGATGAGCTCTCCGTCGCCGCCTTCGGGAAGTCTGAGAAAGTACAAGTATCCTCTTATTATGCTTCTTTAAAGTCCTTCATCTGTGCAAGCTGATGTTGTGCTACATTGGAGATTTTTGAACAGCTTGTCAACCACAGCGCTGTGTTTGCTGAACTAAAGGCATTTCCAGGAACAATTCTGGAAATTCTCAAAGTACCAGGATCACCCACCCTGCGTGCAGAGCATTATGGGAAACACAACACAGACATGTCCAGTTAAGTCCAGTTGAGTTATTAAACGACAGTTTGCTGTACTTTTCGGTAGCTGACTGACAGCTTGAGAGTGTTCAGCATGTTCAGTCACTCTTGGTAAACAGACAGCATGTGACAGCTGGCCAGGAGCACGCGTGCGTGTGTGGCGCCCCCTACCGAGCAGGGCCTGCTTGACACTGCTGTGCACGGGCAGGATATTCTTGTGGATTAGCTCCATGGGCCCAGGCCTCTGCGCGATCTTGTCGTTGAGGTCATCCGCAAGTCGCGCCCTCTTCAGCTGCAGCTGACGGGCCTGCAGGGACGGCTCAGCCGACGACTCTGCGGGCAAGACACACGCGTGGAGGCCAACGCCTTAGCAACCGTGATGGGACCGAGGGGAGCGCTAAGTGTGGAGTGTGACAGAGCAACAAGGACATGGTCCAATCCCAGGCTAGTCCATCTGCTGTACCTCGAAGCAGGTAAATTGATCTGCTGCATTTACTGTTGGGTGTTATTCTTATTAATATTATTAAAATTCTATGTATTTACTTATTTTTTAATCAATTAATGAATTTATTTATTCCCTGGGGGTGACTGGGGAGGGAGGGATTGATGTAAAATGCTGTTTATGTTGACTGAACTGCATTTTGTGTGTGTGTGTGCATATTTTTGTGTACTTGATGGAAAAAAGAAAATGTCAATAACGAAAGTGTTGTCATACTTCTGTGCTACTGGAGGTTTTTGCTTAAGCATGACCTGATTCAATGGTCCAAAAGGAAGGCCCTGGCCACAGACGACACTAACCTTTCAGGATGTGCATCCTCACCAGCTCCGATCGCTCAGGCCTACTCCGGATCTTTCTCTTCAGGTAGTCTTCAGTCTGGGGGGAGGGGGGGGGGCGTAGGGGAGGGGCAGTCAGCAAGGGACTGATTGGCAGCTGGGCATGAGTAGAAGAGGGACACTCACCCGCGCTCGCTCCAGACTCCTCCTCTGCTCGTGAAAGGCAGCCGGACTCTTTAGGGCTGGGGGGGAGATTCAGTATGCTCTTACTGTTTATTGGAAAAAAGGAGGAAGGAAAGGCAAGAGCAGCCAGGCAGCCATGCTGGAACGAGCTCGCTTCCTTCACAGCACCCGCTGTCTCATGCAAAGGCAACCGCAGACAGAAAGAAAATCAGGGGGCACAGAGCCACGGAGGTGGAGCACGGACCCAAAGGTCTACGAAGGGTGCTCTTTACTGCCTCTCACAGGGGCCACATGGAACTGCACCCTCTGCTGTTTTCTGCAGTGCATGACCTCCAAGAACCCCAGCAATCACCCAATGGCACGCTGCATGGCCGAGACACGGCCTCATAATGGGGTAACAAGGGCCACTTGAAATACACTGCCCCCACTGGTCATTCACGCCTGCTCTCACTTGGGTTTTACCACCATATAGTGAGCCAGAGAGACGGGGAAATGCACTAGCCACGCCTAAGCTGCCATCTAGGGGATGTCAGGGCCACAGTGCGGTGTACTGAGACTCAAAGGATGTGACACGTGTGGCAGCTGAGAATCACAGGAAATGAAGTCTGCATGGACCTGGATCAGGCCACCCAGAGTGCAGGAAGAAGGGTCTGAGATGATGCTGGACCACCTCCAAGGCCTGTAGGTGGGGCCATAAAGGAGCCCTGCAGCATGATCTGCTGACCCCGGTGGAGAGAGGAATAGAGCAAGAAACAGGAAACTGCCCAGGTAGCGCTAACACTGCCTGGTGTGCAGAACCTCCCCTCACCAGGTAAAGCAACTGACACACAGCGAGCACACAGTGAACAAACAGCAAGCACATGGTGAGCACACAGCAAACATACAGTGAACATACAACAAACATGCGGCGAGCACACAGCGGACACGTGGCAAGCACACAGCAAACACACCGTGAGCACACAGCGAACACGGCAAACACACAGAGAACAGACAGTGAACAGACAGCGAACAGACAGCAAGCACATGGCAAGCACATACAACGAACGCACAGTGAATACACAGCGAGCAAACAGGGAACGCCCAGTGAGCACATGGTGAACACACAGTGAATACGCAGCGAGCACACAGGGAACACACAGTGAGCACATGGTGAACACAGAGTGAATACACAGTGAGCACACAGGGAACACACAGTGAATACACAGTGAGCAAACAGGGAACGCCCAGTGAGCACATGGTGAACACACAGTGAATACGCAGCGAGCACTCAGCAAGCATATAGTGAACACATAGTGAGCACATAATAAGCACACAGTAAACACTCAGCAAGCACACAGTGAGCACACGGCCTGCTGGTCCACTGCACAAACACACCTCCCTAAATGCACTCACACCCACAAAATACCCACTCACACAGACACACACAAAATGGCCACGCCCCCCTAGTGGCTGTATCCGGCTGCATGAAGTGCAGGCAGCTGGTTGAGACGTGCAGGGCACGATAATCATCAGCACTGATAACTCACCCACGCTGCCAAGCTCACCATGCAGCTGCTGTAAGCTCACAGGGTGCTTCAGCTCTGCCACAAGTTGAATGTGTAGAGAGCCCTGTCCCAGGCCTAGAGGTGAGCCTGCACCCCCACTGTGAGCACCATTCAGCTGCTTCGAGCACTTACACCCAAGGTGCAGTACAAACTGCCATGACTCACAGTCCTGTCGACTACTGTCATCTGAAATCCTGCAGTACATCCCCATCCCCTCAGAAACTGTAGGCTGTTCAGCTCACAAACATACACCTGCCATTAGCCCTCTACCTTTGCTTCGCCGCCGACTCTTCCTCTCCGAGAGTCGGCCCGCTTTGACGACACGAAAAAGCCGCCAGGAGCCTCTGAGCAGGAAATCAGCCTCCCGGTGGTGCCCTACACCCCCTGGCCCGGCGCTCGCTTCACACGCCTGTCCGGCGCTTTACCGGCCACACCAGAACGGTCTGCACACCCAAGCCCCACCACACACACCCCCCAGTCAAGAAATAGCTCAAACGTGATACTGAAAGCATCACAAACAAAGAATCAAACAAACAAACACTGTCGCCAGCCACAGTCGTGGGGAGCTTCAGGTCAGGCCAGGCAGGTAACAGGCCATGAGGATCAAGATGGGCCAGCCGTACCCGACGGGACGGGACCCCGAAGCCGGGGAAGGCAGTGAAGGGGTAGGACTTACGTGGCATAATCCCTTGGCTGACCAGCTCTTCACGAGTCCGTCGCTGCTGAAGCTTCAGCTGAAGAACTGCAGGAGAAAAAGGGGGGGTGAGCAAACATGGGGGCCAACCTGAGCAAGGGAGGCGGATGGGGCTACAGCGATGCGGAAGGGCGGACGGCCGTCATGGCTGATCAGCTCGCTGGCGCTCGTCACCCTCACACGCGCTCTTGCTATGCGCAGGAGCTTATCAAGCAGCAAGGGAAACATTGGGGGGGCGGGGGTTACACACTTCCTGTTTCTTCGTTTACTTGAAACAGCACTAAGTTGGTGGTTGCGACTTGGCCTCTACCACAAACACAGGCACGCACACACATTCATACACAGAGACACACACAGGTACACAGAACCGCGATGCAAGGCCGCGAAAAAACCCAACAGACAGCATTTATATTTATGTCAGGGGAGCCACACTGCCCCCTCCAGCAGTAAGGAAGTGGAACTCATTACAGGAAGTTCAACATTCAAACTGAGTTTCAAACTGCATTTCGGGGGCGGCGGGGGGGGGGGGGGGGGGGGGGGGGGGCGGGGTGCCGATCAATAACTCAAGCACAAGTATCTCGGTTCCTCATGCGACTTCCTGTTCCAGAGGCTATTTTCCTCCTTTTTAGGCCTTTATCTGAGGTATCTAATTCTGCGGAATAAGACTCTTTGCCAGTGATCAGGAGGTCACTAGTTCAAACCTTATAAATGGCAGAGCAAACCCACTGTTGGGCCCTTTAGCAAGACCTTCAACCCCAGTTGCTCTAGGGATGCTAGCTGACCTTGCACTCTGAACTTCACTTGTGTATGGCCTTGGACCAAATCATCTGAATAACTGTAATATAATACCAACCTTATATGCCCCCTGTCTGAAGTAGCCCTTCTCCCAACCACTAGCGGTTGCTTAGCACTGGAATTCTGGAAAATCCAGTCAAAGGGGTGACGACAGTATAGTCAGTACTTGGAAAGGAGGTCGGATCAGTTTGCTGATACCAAAGCCACCAGCTGATAACTGTAATTCAGCAGATCCAAAACATGGGTTAGATGCAGGCAGGTGGAAAAAAGTGGGGCACAAGGAACTACAAGCCTGATTTTCATTGGACATTACATGCATCAATTTCAGAGATAACACATGTTACTGGAGACCCACAGAAACACCCCCAGTGTAAGCATGGCACCGGGTCTAGGGGCACATGGACGTGCTGGGGGAGAGGTGGGGGGCGGGGCACTGAACATGTCAGCAAAAAAACCCACCCCTACCCCCTGGGTGCAGAATTTTAGCTGCCCAGATAAACACAGAGAAACACACACATACACACAGACTCTCACTGTGCTGGGAAGGACCCAGTCCTCAGTCCAAAGGTCACAGCTGCACAGTGCTCAGTGCCACCCCCGCACCTACCTACCAGGCCACTTTTCTATTTCCATCCACACCGTAACAGTGCCTAATGCAACCCCCCCTTACAGAGTAGTACTGTAAATCAGGCAGATCGACTAGAAGAAGTGTGAACCGAGAAACCCTTGGGGACCTAGAGGGAGGGCCCCCGACCCAACAACCCTCAGCAACCCCCACTGAGAGCTTCAAAAACTCCAGAGCCCATCTTGACACCAGAACACCCCCCCTCAACTCTTGCAAGGTCTGCAGGCTGGGTGTGACCATGTGACCCTTAATGCATCTGAGAGCAGCGCACAGATCAGTACAGTAGCCGCGATTTGCAAAAATACACCATGGGTCTCCTCCTACCCGCCCCCCAATCGCTGCTCCCACCTTCCCTGAGACTCTGACAGGCATGTCTCTCATAATCCAATTGGACGGCCTGCTTCTCAGGGCTGTCTCTGATTGGCCGTGGCACTCCCAATGGGGCGGGGTCAATGCGAAGTAGGGGGTTGGTGTCCAGCATGGTGACAGATTCTTGACAGAATAAAAATAATCCTACAGTAAGTAGGAGAAAAAGTCACAAAAAAGCTTAATTCAGTCCAATAGGGAGGAAAAGGATGACAAGCCGGGATATTTAAAGAGAGCAGCTCTGTGTCAGAGGGTTGATGAGAATGCAAGCTGCTGTCTGTGCTGTTCCTCTGGGACACGGCGCACAAACTCCAGGGAAAACACAGAAATAGACAAGCAGATCAAAGACAGCCCTGCATGCACCAATATGCAATGTCAGGTAAATATATTCCAGGGTTAAAAAAAAACAATGCAACTTGCATACGAATCCTAATATCGTCCGGATACATGAAGCCACCACAAGCAGAGCAGAGCAGTCCTGTGTGGTGGGGGGGCTGATCCGCAGTAAGCTGGCCAGAGCAGGCTGGGGGCTCAAGAGAGAGGCGCTCAGGGCAGCTAGACGATCTGACAGCTTCTCTAGCCAGCCGCGATTACGGTCAGTCATTCGGCTAGGCACTGCTGTCTTCCTGCCTACCCCCAGCCCCTCCTCCCTGCTGCCACCCCCCTCAAACACACGTCTCCCTCACCCCACCCCCTAGGGCCGATTGGCCCTGAATGATACAGCAGGCAAACATCTGTTCATCCACGGCGGTGACCTCACCACCCTCAGACGCATGGCCGGGGGTGGGAGTAGGGGACGCAGTTGTCAAGCTCTGGGCCGTAAACTGGGCAAGCAGAGTATCAGGAGTCACTGTTTGTAACAGAGGTGCAGTGAAACAGGCCCCGCGGAAACAAAAATAATCTTCATAATCAGTCATAAGCAGTGATACAAACAACGCCACGCACACTGTGAGTGCGGCTGGCAGCTGTACCCAAGCGCACCTCAAACCTGACCACCACGGTTTAGGGTACCCATCCTTAAAACCGGTAAACAAGTCCCAAATTAGCCGGTCGGATCGCCTTTCTTCTCAGAGGCCCTTCCAGAATGTGCGCTGCCACAGACGGACGCTCTCCCTCGGACTGAAATAGCAAAGGCAGCTGCCCGGAGGCACTATATCCAGACTGCTTCACCTGTGCGGGCACAGCTAGGGTTACATGCTAATATTGCGACCTCAGGCGCCCGCAGAGATGCACAGATGCCCCCCCTCACAGCTGCATTCTCACGTTGATCACCATTTACGCCCGAGCGGCCTCACGCATTTCAGCACAATTCATCGCTAACATAAGCGACAGCCAGCGTTCATTAATGTGAGGACACAGACTTATACCATGATCCCAACACATAGCATTGGGCTTCCTCTGTGCTACTGTAATACTGGCTCCAGCCACCAGTGGACAGCAGTGAGTAGGCAACCTTCAAGTTTGAGTTTAGTAACTTGCATGCTGTCCAGGGTCAGCCTCGTGTCCTGTGGTTGGCAGACAGCCAGATGGGAACAGTGCACACACAGTTCTGGGGTAAGAATCGTTGCCTCACACCTCCAGAGATGTGGGTTTGAGTACAACTGTGTGTAGAGAATACATGATCCTCTTATGCTCAACTGGATTTGCTTCCACAGCCTGTACTCAACCCACAGTGAGGATGCTGCCTCGTACCCAGTGCTTGCTGGGACAGCCACCTGGGGCACCATGACCTCACACTGCATAGAATAGGAACGTATGGTTTTTCTCATCACAGAACTCACCAGAATCACATGGCAGAAATAAGCAACCACCCAACCCAAGCTCTGCCTCCCTCTCTGCAAGACTCACAGTAACAACAAAGGCTTTTATTGCTTTATTTATGTTCTTCCTGCTTTGGGAGGTGGGGTAAATGAAAATACACACAGAGGCACAGAGTCATGATGATGATTGGACTTTGGGGTCCGCGGTCAAGCTGGAGCTTCAGGGTTTCTTCTTTGCAACTCTGACTCCACCCCCCACCCCCGCCAACCCAAACTAGTCCCACCCAACATACATCTAGGGAACAAACAACAACACAGTAGTCTGTATGAATCAAATTGGAGGAGGAATCCTTGACTGGGGTCTTGGGGAGTGGGAATTGATAAATATCCCAGAATGCACCTGTGCAAAAACCTTCCAATGATTTTGGGGCAGTTAATGTAACACATGAATGAGGCAGGATTGAGTTGACAACAAGGGAAGGGAGTGAGAGAGATTCCATCAGTGGAGTGCGCCCCCTGGTGCCAGCAGGGTCATAACAGCAGCCTGAAAACCACCAGAGAAAGCTCTTCTGTGTGTGTGTGTGTGTGTGTGTGTGTGTGTGTGTGTCAGCATCTAAGCCAGTGCGGGTGTCCTACCCAGAGGAAGCGTAGGAACACAATCCCCACTTGAAAATACTGGAAAAACACCACTGGAGCTCAGTCAATAGTCAGAAGAAACCAATTAATCCCACTCTCACCATCTGACTTGGCAGGGGACTGAAATGCAAAGCATGCTGGGACAGCTCATCATCCAGGAGTGAGCAGAAATGACCCTCGCTTGTGTGGAGCTGTTTTCTCCCAGACTGCAGGCGGGTGCTCTCACTCTGCGCAGAGTGGACACCCCCCACCCCACCATGCCACTTGTCTGGATCACATCTGCCCAAACAGCCTCTCTGCCTCTCGCCCCCTGCAGATGGGATCCTGCTATGACCTGCCATCAGATGGCCTAGTGTAGAAAATAGCCTGTGAGATGTACAAAGCAAAGGGGGCAATCCAAGGCTGAAAAAAACATTTCCAGGTCCAAACAGAGCAGATACCGCTGCACCCACTCACCGTTCTTCCTCTCCTGCAGTGGAAGCAGACTCAGGCCTGCCTGAAGTGACAGTTCCTGCATTTCATTGGTCACTGCCTCGCTCTGTGGGCTGGGGGCGGAGCCAGCAACTGCATGTGACACCCCCTCACTGGGGCTGGCCCCTACGCCCAGCGGGGGGTCCATTGTCGACAGGGCGGGGGGGGGGGGGTCTGCCAGTCCTGAGGGGCACAAACAATGTATTTAAAACGATGGTAAAGGGTGTGCAAGCAGAGAGTCAAATGCTTAGTGTCCTTCCCAGCAGCGTGTGTGGAAAAGCACGTGTGCCAGTATCAGTCTGAAAAATGAGCTCGGAGTTTAAAAACACTGGAGGCCGAGGGGGTCCCCAGAGAGAGATACCAGCGGACCAGACGCCCTGTTCATGCTGACCTCACACTGTGTCAGTGTCTGAACCCCTCAAGATCCAGACAGAACGTAAAGAGGCCAGAGTAGGTATCCCGTGCATGATACCCGAGCATGGTAGGGCACTCACTCCTCACTGACAAATCAAGTGTGATTCTCTATAAAGAATCTCTGAAGGAAACCTTCAGAGGACCACAGCACCCCCTATGGGTCTCTCTACTCCACACATGCCAATCTCACTCAGCAGGGTCCACAGCCAGGCTGCTGGGTGCTTCTCAGGCCAAATTCCAGGGCGAACAAAACCACAACATGCCCTGCAGGGCGCTTCCTGGTAGGGCGAGTGATGGTAGTCTGAGAAGGAGCACGAGACGAAGCAGAGCAGGTAATGAGCTGTGCCCCCACGCGGCCACACCCACCCCCACGTGGCCACACCCCCCCCCACGTGGCCACACCCACCCCCACCCGGCCACACCCACCCCCATGTGGCCACACCCCCTGGGAAGCTGGAGAGAAACGGGATAGCCAGGCTACAACACGTTGGGCACTTTAACACATCAAAGCTCTTAGTACCTGCATCTACTTTCCTGTTCTTGGGGAACACTCAAAATACCAGAAAAACAAACGGCCACGTACAACAATTTTACAGAACAGAACCTGAAACATTTTATGGAAGAAGCTTTATTACCACAAGTACTTCCACAGAAAAATCAGCAAACTATATATACAGGACAACAATCATGAATTCTTTTATAGACTAGGGCTGCATGATATCACATTGCAATTATATGGCACATGCGCAATAATCATCAGGGCTTCAGACGACGCGTGTAAACATTTGTCTGGACGACGGCTTTTCGATACTATATGGACATTTACTAAAATATTAATGAGAAATGTATTGTGATGTCCAAAATTTAGCAATCTGTATTAAATAATGTTTAATGAATGCGTCGGACTTTAAACTGCAAAAAGTACAGCCACGCAACCAATGTCTTTATCCGGATTATTCCTCCTTCAAAAAGATGTTATGGCCGCTGAGCCTCTCTTCACTTCAGTGTATCGCTTCCACAATATACTAAAACAGTAGTATGCAGCGTGCTCCACTAACGGAACTTAATAAACACAAGGATACTGCAAATTTATACAGATTAGTAACTTCTGGACGTCACGATACGACTTTCATTAATATTTTAGGCGTACCCCTAACCTACTTACCATATTGTGGGTGCAAGTAAAGGCCCATATAGCACTAAAAAGCTGCCGTCCAGACAAATGTTTATGCTTGTCATCTAGAGCCTTGGTGATTCTTGCGCATGTGCCATGTGATTGTGATTATACTGCAATGTGATATTGGGCAGCCCTACTACAGACCATACAAACGAGGTATAATTTGTGACCTGGTTCCCTCGATCCCTATGGTAACGGTCACTATGGTAAACTAAGACTTTCCAGGACACCAAACACCAAACTGCAAACACCCTAAAGTATAAGAGGCACCCAACAAAAAAAACAGGATGTCACCATTTAAGATGACTGCAGAATGATGTAAACTTCCGAACAAAAACTACAAGCATGCCGGATTTAAAAACACCTTGGACTTCCAGGGTGAGAAGTTCACATCCTATGCTGTCGGGATGGAGCGATCATGTTCTCCCTGTATTGCTGAATTTCCTCAGACAGCCCAAAAGCACATGGTGTATGGCTATATCTGAGATGCTCCTACTGTCTGTGCCCCTTGGAGCTCCCTGGGATAGGGTCCACGCTCACAATGACCCAGTATAGAATAAGAAAGGATACAAAGCAAAAGAAGACTGGTTTACAAAGCCATGGCAGAAGTGCAGTGTTAGGTCACCAGCCAGTGATCACACACACAAGGCATCTCACAGATGGGAATCAAAAAGTTTGATAAAACTGCAAGAGGGGACGGGCGCCAATTAGACCCAGAAACAGCCAGAGCATACCTGATTTATTGCCTCTTTGAGCAAGGGCCAGGAATTTCCATTTCAGCAGAACGACCTTAAGGGAAAAGCCAGACAAATTAAATGTGTCAATGCAGCAAAAATGTCAATACAGAAGGCTGGGTGGATGCAGGTCTGCTGCTTCTAGCAGCTACTAAAATGTCTAGAGTGTCAGGTGAGAAATGTGGTTATTTCCTTCCATGTAGTTCATTTTTTGCAAATCTCTACCGCGGTTTGAGCATATGTTGGCCCTCAACTGCCCAAAGCAGCTCTGGTTAGGTGTCTTACATCATAGGGGCCAGCTACCAAGGATAGTCTTTAAAAGCCCACTGCATCATCTTAACCTCAAAAAGGATGACAGAATCAGCGTGGTTCCCTGCATAACATCTGATCTACTTTAAGGGCTGTATTCACGCTGGCGTGACCCATTTCAGCTGCGCACTCATTTATACATCCTCTCTTATCACCACGGAAAACCTGCGTGGGTCTCTGATATGCCTTGATCTCGATTTTCCGTCTCAACAAAACTACTTTCCTGACGGAAGGAGTTACGACTGTTACTAATAAACGAAATGTTTTTCGGGTTTGTGAAAAAAAATCGGTAATGCTAGAAGCATATGACAGTGCAGTCTCATTAATATACAACATTAAATTCTTAGGGAAAATCCCCTTTGATAAACTACAACGGCTTTCATCCCTGAGATATTAAATTACCAATCTGATCAATTTTTACATCTCATTAAAATTTTTCTTATCGCTCAACCTATTTTCCGCGACAACAAAAAGCAGAAAGACAAGCGCTTTACGAGTGATGGGCATCTGTTTTTCCAGTGAAAATTATGGTTATGTTAGGCGTATCGCTTATCTCATAAGAAAAAGCGAATCGGTTCAGAAGCTCTGATCTTAAACTTAGCGACTTCCAGTAAGTACAGAAAGATGACTCCTATATGCGACATGCGATCAAGAATATGTGACTGAACTTGTATCGATGACACTTGGGCTACCATTTGGGAACACAACAGAGAAAGTACAAATCTACAACGCAGCAGAGGGATCTGTCTGGCGCCCGACCCCGAGCACCATTTAACCCGATATCTTGGTGATCATCTCATGAATGCATTTCTCATGTATACTCGAAGCACATGGTTTTCGTCTGGTGCCGTCCTGCACTATCAGCTTCCCACAGTCATCGCCGCGTACCTCATCCACTCACCTCACCATCAGCACGTCGCCGCTGTTCGCTCGCTCCATTGCGTCGTACCCCAGAAACGACCACAAATCACGACCGGCCTTCTGGAGCGACACCTCCAACACAGCTGACAGGCAGCAACAATTGGCTTATCCGGCTGCACTGCGAACTCAACGCTCACCCTGTTGGCACATACACTTAAGGTAATGACATTAAATCTTATGATGTGTATCCGTTGTAGCATACACCTCACAAAAATAAATTTACTCTATTCAGATACATGTTGTTTAAATGCATTAATTAATATTATGTTTTATATGAAGCATAAACCCCTTTATTAGTATGTGAAGTCGTTTCCGATTTACAACAAACTTCTACCGGAAATCTATCCCACTTCCTACCTGCCCCGCCCCCCACCTCCCAGCACCACCAATTGAAAGAGGCATTTGAATGATTGATCGCCAACCTATCAAATCGGAATCGAGAAACAGTGTGCCGCGATCGATTTTTGGATGAGAGCGCAGTCCTCGGTGTGACGTTGCGCCAATGACTTGAACGCTAAGTGCACAGCAGCCGTGATTCCCATCCAATCGGGGCACGAGCAGCTCTGTTCGGCTGGCGCAAGCAAAACTTTGTTGCGACAACTTTTGAGCCACTCGCGAAATCAAGCATTATATGTAATATACAAGCAAGCGGTGCCCAACTATTGTGACTGGCTACATAGCATTAAACTGTAACGCAGATCCAAATATGTGGATATCTGACCACACACTCTCGTTCATCCCAAAACAATGTTCCATCCAGAAACCAATACATAAGAAACAAATTCAGAAACACATTATAATATTATACTAAATTACAATATTATACAAACAGTATACAAACAAAACTATACAAACAGTACTGGTTCTGATATAACAAAATTAATTTTATAACAAAAATATAGGTTATTAAAACATTAACATTACAAATCATATTTACATCATTGTATGGAGTAGGACATGAACTATTGCCGGGCATGGACACTTTATGGTCCTTTGTCGACCCACAAAGGCTGCCCTCCTGTAACTTCTAAACCCTAAGTTTAACTCAAAAATCTAAGTTTTTGAGCACACATTTACCAATTAATATTACAAAATGTATTACGTCTTGGCATGTATCCTGCTAATTCAGATATTTGAATCTGACCCACTCTTTTAATTGCTGATGCACATTTAAATCATTTAAATCAGTGTATTTAAATGATCATACAAATTCCTGTGGGAATAAAGCTCCCTCTAGTGGTTATGGCTTTCGCAAAAATGTAGACTAGCACACAAACACAGGGAAAAAAAAATACATAATGTGACTTACAACAAGGTACACAGCCAACGAACATGCCAGGATATGCAAATCCCACTACTGCTACATTGCCCCCCCCCCCCCCCCCCCCCCCCCC
>JAODJW010000045.1:8383710-8403548 GCA_026777045.1 Hyperopisus bebe
ACCGTACGTATGGTCACAGTCAGTGTGTTCATTAAAAAAAGTTGTTTCTTCAACATAAAACTCGTGGCCACGAGAAACGGGTGTCGTTCCCTCGACAAAATGATCTCGTAGCCACGACATAGCATGACGTTCCCACGAGTTACTATGACGTTCCCACGACTTCACATCTCGTGGCCACGACATAAGGATGTCGTTCCCTCGACAAAATGATCTCGTGGGCACGACATAATATGACGTTCCCACGAGTTTATATCTCGTGACCACGACATAATATGACGTTCCCACGAGTTTATATCTCGTGGCCACGACAAACCTAAGTGAACCGACGGTGTCCCCTCCCGGGCACCGTAGTACTCCACTATAGACTGCGTAAAACAAATATTTCGCAGGGCTGAAAGAAAGCGAGAGCTCCCCTGGTGGCCATAAGAGTGCATTTTCCCTAGAGCAGTATAATATGTGGTAACCTCATTGCTTGTAGACCACAAATTGAATAGAACAAATCAAATCTTGCTTATTTAATATTCAGATTTTTATTAGGCTTCATTTTTAGAAACCCAGGATTAATGTGTACCCCGTGATAGAGAATGGCATGACACAGACATTAGTCTCTACCACATTTTTTGTTAGGTATTTTTCAGGGACCATCTAGTAAATTGATGTAAGTGGGCTGCATTTTGGAAATTGAAGCATTTGTGTTGATTACTAATTTAATAATGTAACTAAATAACTTTTAAGGTGAAGTAATGCTTAGTACCTGTATCAGATAATCTGATCTATTTAAGCTACTGCATGAGTAATTTCTACAGATACCTGTACTAAAACTACATCTCATTACACTGCAGTAATTACTATCTATCCATGTAAACTGCCTGATTTACCTTTTTGGTTGTTAGCATGATGAGGTAGTCTGCCTAATACTTCATTTAAGCCTATATGTTAGACATCATCCAGCCCTAGAATACAATACAGCTATTTTTTGTTTTCAGTACAAAATACCTGGCCTCGCACTGTGATGTCATTCGGCGCTGGTACCAGTTTTTACGCCACTGGAAAACCAACACCTTGAAGTACTGAATGTATATGATACCTGGTCCGGTAGAAACTTTCTACTTTTTTTTGTGTGGCTCAGTGGGCTAAGCCTGTGTGCCTGCAATCAGAAGGCTGCTGGTTAAAACCCAACCTCAGCACACCTGTGGGTCCTTGAGCAAGGCCCTTAACCCCCAGCTCCCTGGGTGCCGCTACAGGTGGCTGCCCTTCACGGACAACTTACTCTACAAAAAAGGAGCAAGTTGAGGGAGGTGTAAAGGCAATTTCCCCATGGGGATCAATAAAGTATTGATTATTAGTTTTTTTTTTTAATGCAGTAACATAAAGTATTTGCACTTTTCCTCAAATTGTGTGTCTTGGCCCAACTAACTGATTACTTGATTGCATAGTACACATGATTAACTGATTACCAGGATAGGCATTTTTGCAGACCTAGTTGTGACCCATTAAGTGATTAGTTCTCAATTAATGTGTGGGAATGTAGATGTTATTTTTCTTAGCCTGACTATAATGTTAACTCTTATATTCATTACAACCGTGGCCTTTTTTGTGAAGTTACAGTTGACAGTAGAATAACTAATGATGTTGCATAATATTAGTCGGCAAAGATCCAAAGCACAGTATTCCATTATTCAGGGTTAATTTATTGAGAGCAATCACATCAGTTATTCATCAAAACATGACCAATTGTGAAGTGTTACGCGTCGTAGCTTTATTTCTGAGCTCACCTGGATCTTTGAGCTTAGCTGGTGTAACCCAGTGCAGAAAACTTGTAAATCTCCATATGACATTTGCAGAAAGAATGATCCAGACTGTCAAGAGGAAATATTCCATTTTTTATGGTACTTTACCTTTGGAAATGTTAAATATAAAAGAGGGACACGTAAACAAAGAGGGCTCACATAAGCAAAATAACAAGAATATGTTGTGATTTAAATGTCAGTCTGTTGCTCCATTTGAGTGAGAATCTTCTGGAACTTAAAGCAGCACGTACTGAGAAACCGAATAACGGCGGCTTCATTCATGGTGCCCGTTGGAGGTTTGTTTCATATCGTGTCTTTAAATACGGGTAACAATAAATATTTAAATATATTGAGCACAAATAAGTTTGTGCAGGTAGGTGAAGTGCAAAGATCAATGATAAAAAGTGCAAACAAATATGCAAACAGAGCACTCAAATGTGTGAACTTCTCCATATATCTTGGCAAGTAAACAGGTTCTCCAGTAAGTAACGGATATGGTGGTGGTTGACCTAGTGAGTAATTATAAGAACACAACAAATTAATTGATGCTGAAACAAATAGATCAATCTGGAATTTACTTATAAAAGGCATTCATTTATGTATGATCAAATCAGATTTGTTCTAATGACATTGAAAACAGGCATATGACTGTAATGTCAACATTACAGCACAGAACAAAATAAGAGTTTAATGTTGCCATTACATGACGAAACTAAGATAATGATAATATACACTGCTCAAAAAAATTAAAGGAACACTTTGAAAACACATTAAATCTCAATGGAAAAAAATATCATGCTGGATATCTATACTTATATGGACTGAGTGATGTGTTACGAACAAAATGTGTTAGGACTCTCTGCACCAGTGTAGGGTCTGACAGATGGGTCTAAGGATTTCATCCCAATACCTAATGGCAGTCAAGGTGCCATTGTCGAACCTGTAGAGGTCTGTGCGTCCTTCCATGGATATGCCTCCCCAGACCATCGCTGACCCACCACCAAACCGGTCATGCTGAACAATGTTACAGTAGCATAACATTCTCCATGGTTTCTCCAGACCCTTTCACGTCTGTCACATGTGCTCAGGGTGAACATGCTCACATCTGTGAAAATCACAGGCCGCCATGTGGCAGACCTGTCAATTCTGGTATTCTATGGCAAATGCCAGTCGAGCTCCACGGTGCCAAGCAGTGAGCACAGGGCCCACTAGAGGACGTCATCCTGTTCCTCTTTGCACAAAGGAGTAGATACCGGTCCTGGCGATTGGTTAAGGACCTTCTATGGCCCTGTCCAATTCTCCTAGAGTAACTGCATGTCTCCTGGAATCTCCTCCATGCCCTTGAGACTGTGTGGGGAGACACAGCAAACCTTCTGGCAATGGCACGTATTGATGTGCCATCCTGGAGGCTAGTTTTACAAAACTAGTAAAAAAACCAATTTCATTATTACTAAAGCAGCTGAAGCTGATTAACCACCCCCTCTGCTATTTAACTGACCAGATCAATATAGTAGAAGTTTAATTGACTTAAAAAGTTCCTTTAATTTTTTGAGCAGTGTATAATAATAAATGAGTAAGCATGTGATTTATACTTGTACTTATCCGTGAATACACCAAAATATTTTGTCTGCTTCAGAGTCACCCTCAGCGTTTGAAAAACCATATAATTCACGATATCCTCATAACTTACAGCGAGAGGCTCACATCCATCAAAATGTTTCGATTTCAGTGTGTATAGTCGCATCTAATGAAACCCATTTTCTCTTTGTATCTTTTGCTTGTATCTGGTACCTAAAGATGTAGCTTTGGACTAAGAAAGGCGTATTGACAGGCTCCCTGTCCAATCAGTAACAAGCACGTGATGATCAGTAGGTACATACCCTTTCCATTTTTAATGTTGCTAATGTTGTACTGTTTTCACACTTGCTGATGTGTTTCTGTATTTGAATAATAATAATCAATACTTTATTGATCCCAATGGGGAAATTGTCTTCATGCCTCCCTCAATGTCTTTTTTTGTGGAGTAAGTTGTCTGCAAAGGGCAGCCATCCGTAGTGGTACCCAGGGAGCTGGGGGTTAAGGGCCTTGCTCAAGGACCCACAGATGCTGAGGCTGGGTGTGAACTAGCAACCTTCTGATTACAAGTACATATGTTTAGCCCACTGAGCTGCATGCTTCTCCTCATTTGTTGGCATATTTTCTTATTTGCTGCTGTGTATTTGTATTTGCTGGTGTGTTTTCTTATTTGTTAGTGTGTTTTCATATTTGCTGGTGTGTTTTGCCCTTCAGGGCTTCCGTATTCCAGGAGCCTAAGTTGTCATTTATCCTCCAGACTCTCCATGCTCGTAATGGGCACTGATGCTTAATACCCCAAACATCACTGTGGCAGCTGAGTGGCACAAGCCGTCCACCATCCACCATACCGAAAATGCCATCGCAGCCCCCACTGAAATTCTTACTAGGACAGGGAACGGCCTAAGGGGAAATCCTAAAACGGCAGCCAAAAATACAGCCCCCCCAGCGCCCACCAGACCTCTGTTTAGCATCAGTAGCCACCAGGACCCCACACGAGGGTACACACAGGGACTCCTTAGCCCTTTCACACCCGCACAGCCCCCCACAGCGAGGAGCCCCAGGGTTTTCAAGACAGCTGGGTCCTTGGTCGACCCTAAAAGGGCCCCCAGAAAGCACCCAATGGCCATGGTCTCAGGGGCCCAGCTAAGCACTACTGTGAAGGCCCCAGCAGCTGCTGAGACAGCCACAAGGGGCGCCAGCCTCAGGTGCCCTCCCCTCACCAGGTTCCTCATGGCCACTGCAGACATAACACACATGGCAGCCCCAATGGTCACCCCTCCTACTACAGCCACCTTCACCCCCACCCAAATGCCCATTAGCCCACCTCTGGCTGCTTCGCAGAGGGTTTCTTGCCCAATGCATTCTGAAAGCACGTCCAATCCATTCAGAGCCCCTGCCCCGGCGCCTGTCAACAGTCCCAGCAGGGGCACCTGCCACACCACTGCCACCAGGCCACTGGATGCAGACAAGGCTTCAGCAATCCAAATGGCCACCACAGCCCCCGCCCCAACTGCCAGTCCATAGCCACTCCCTGCAAGAGTGCTTAGGAAAACTGACTCAGTGCACTCCCACAAGTCCGAAGGTCTAGGGCTCTTCTCAGCAATCATGCTGCTGCTTTTGCTACGCCTCCCCACGCCTTCCACTCCAACAGCAAACTCTGCTAGAAGAAGCAACATGAACGCCGTGAGCACGGACACGGGGAGCCCCTGTCTCCATGCACAGCTCCATCCCTCGTCATCCAGCCTCTTGTCTTCCTCTTGTCCGTCCGTCTCAAATAGGATTGATTCTACTCTTCCCGTTTGTTTTTCCTTCTCCTGGATCTCCATGGTGAAAAAGGACATTTCTCACCAGCCAAATACTTCTTAAGGATTTCTCAATCCTTTAATTCCTTCTATGCCACTGGTGTTTTCTTTGAAAATACACATAATCACTGTCCATAAATGGTTGTCTTCATATGCTGCTTGAACTGTTCAGGAAAGCAAATTGAAAATGGTGAACTGTGGAAAAAGTTTACAGATCCTATAGGTGCTTATGCATTATACACACTGGCAGTTTAAATTGCGCATTGAGGGACTCAGAGGAAAAACATCATATTAAAACAAAAAGCTGAACATGAACTGAAGTTCACAGAGAAGCTGAGGGTACTTACTGAGGCTTTGGTGTTAAGGTGGCTGCTCTGCTGCTCTGTCTGATCGTTTGTTCGCATGTCCGGTCTTTCAGAGGGTGCCTGTGCAGGGTGTTACCTGTCAACTTCACACCAGAAATGAAAACCAGTTTCATGCCACACACGTGAGTCATAATCTGTGAGGTATTTACTTTAACCAACTTGTGTTTTTCATGGAGTGAGTCCCACATTAGGGCTGGGCATTGTTCAAAATCTTTCAGTTCCAGTGCCAGAATGATACCTTGATTTCGATGCCAGCTCCTGAACAATACTTTTTTGATACCAATACGTTTTTAAATCAATTATAACAACAAAACGAATACACTAAACATTACAGCACTAATCTTTTATATGTCATTGTTATTGGTTAGGTACTGGGAGGATCGTAACGGGATACAGCCTTTTATTTATATTTTATCAGGGCCCTCAAGTTTCATCAAAAGTTTGGAGTTAGATCATTTTTTTTAGGGGAGCAGCATCTGTCTCACGGTTAGTGCGTGACACGTTAGAGCCCAACCTACTGCATTTATCGGATCTTGCTCTGCTACTTCCACCTTGTCTGCAATGCGTATGTGTGCGCATCCCTGTAATAACATGTCTGCAGCGGGATCACATGCAACAATTGATATTTTCTGATTGGCTGGCAGGTCGCTAATAACTCAGTCTGTATGCCTGCGCATCGTCCATTAATCCTATATAACGGGACACCTCTCTGGGCGTTATCCCTTACTTCTCAGTGTGAGACATGCAAGGTGTGACGCGTGAGTGTGGTTTTATTTATACGGCACCGGCACAGGACTAAGGGAAAGTCTGACTTATTTCGACGTCGGGCTCATTTAAGTGGGAGTTCCGTTCCATCAACATGTCTTAAATGAATCCCCGCTGAGCTACCAAGGTAACTTAGGCAAGGGGGTATTCCATGAAAGTAGCTAAAGAAAGCCTCAAACTAGCACCATCTCTAAACTTAGCCTCAAAACACCTAAAACAACAGTAATTTCATTCAAGAGTTTTCTGATCTTCTGTCATGTATGGTCTCTCATTCTGATAAATTGCTGATTGTAGGGGATTTTAACATCCATATTTGTTGTCCATCAAAACTATCCTATCTATAAACTCTACCACAGCCACTCATTTCACTAATACATTTATGCTCACTCACTCACCACATACGCTGTGGATTCTGTAGCTCTTTTAAAACTAAAAATATCCAAGGCAAAGAATGTTGGCACCCCAGCTGAACGACCACACCCCTGCTCTTAGACACGATTCCAGAAGGGCAGAGCACAAATGGAAAAAAGATAAACTTCAGGTCTCATATGAAACTTTTAGAGATTGTTTAAAGCTCTACCAAAGCTCTGTTAAGACAGCTAAGGCTCACTATCACACTGAACTAATCAATAAAAATGCCTACCTTAGCTTCTGCTACTGAAATCTGTGAGAAGTTTTTGAAGTTCTTTATTGACAAAGTTAACAACATAAGATCCACCATCTTACCTCCAGGCACAGATCCCCAGAAGCACATTGTCCAATCAGTTACCTCCAGCAATTTCAGCCAGTGTCATCTGCCCAGCCCTCTGAGGTGGTCTTTCAAATGAATGTCACTTAATCCCCTTTAGACATTATACCATCTCGATACATTCCTTACAATCTGCCCCCTTATTTTGGCCATAATTAATAACTCATTAACTACTGGAGTTGTCCCTTTCAGTTTTAAACATGCAATCGTGCAACCTCTATTAACAAAACCTAGCCTAGACTATAATTACCATAAAAACTACAGGCCCATCTCCAAGCTACCATTTATCTCCAAGATATTGGAAAAAATTGTGTTTTCCCAGATCATCTCTTACTTGTATAAGTCTAAAATCATTTATAAATTCCAGTCTGGCTTTAGAGCTCTGTATAGCACAGTATCTGCCCTGCTGAAGGTACCGAACGACATTTTTTCACTGTCGATTCTGGTTTTTGTGCAGCTTGATCTTAATGTGGCTTTTTACAGAATTGACCATGACATTCTATTAAAATGCTTAGAGGGGTACAGGGCTGCAGTGAGCTCAAATCCTACCAGAGAAAACGCAGAGCACAAGGCAGGTGGCACCCTGGAGATCGCATGCCATTGCAGGGCATACACCAACATACTGCGGGAAATTTAGAATGGCTGCAATCCAACCTCCACCAAAAGTGACTGGCAGAGGTGGGTAGTTCAAGTGTGCAAACCAAGATTTTGTTTCAATCATCCAGTTGAGTATAAAGAGTCACAGTAACAAAGTATTCGACTGGTTGGTTGAAATAAAATCTTGTTCTGGATTTTTACTTTCTGGACCAGAAGTATCCACCCCTGCTGGTTAGAAAATGGTTGGCTTTATGGAATTTGATCATGGTCTCCTATTCCAGTGTTTCTCAACTTGGTCCTCAGGGAGAGAGCATACCTACATATGCATTTTGCAAACAACATGGCAGACAAAAGCAAAACACTGACAGCATTTAATTCAAGAATGAAGACGAACACCCAGATAATTCAACCGAACAAAAACAAAATCCGATAACTACAAAACCATTCAGCTAAAAAAAGTTAACGGTCATCTACCATCAGCAACAAAATGCAGACGATAGGGGTAGAAGACTGTGGTGAATGGGGTTTGCAGTCAGCTGCCATTGACATACCCCGTGCAACAGAATGACATATTTCGATTCTCCCTCCCCAGGATGAAACCTAATGCAGGAAATGAGACAAGGCCCTTAACAACAAGCAGGAGTGTAAAGCAACATCATCCAGCTGAGCCACACAGGGGGAGTCAAGATGGCCTCCGGTGCCTGGACATGCTGCCTCACTGCCTGTCTGCCAGCCTCTGCAGTAAGGCGATAATGGTGTCCTGTTTGGCAGACAGTAGCTCCAGGGCAGTGGCCATCCTCCCCAGGGCCTCCAGCATCTTGTTCTCCCTCCTCTCGCGACGCTTCTCACGGGCTTCTCCCCGGCGCAGCCGCACCTCCTCCTGCCGACTACGCTCCTCCTGGTTGCCGGCTAGGCTGCGCAGCAGGGAGGCGCACTCCTCGGCCTGGTCCTGTCGACGGGCTGGGAAAGAGACGGGCGTCGGCGTGCAACCCGAATCGCGCCGCAGTTTCTGGCGTGCGCGGGGGCGACCTGTGCTGCGGGGGGGACCAGGAACCAAGGGAGACAGGTCCGGGTTGGCGGGTGGGAGCGGGGAAGCAGAGACGAGGGTGGGAATCTGGGCACAGGAGGGGGCAAGGCTGCAGGGGGACAGCAGGCCTTGCTTGGTGATGTCGCCCAGGTTGGCGGAAGCCGTTTCCTTGCCCACGTCCAGCAGGGTTGCTGACGTGCTCCCACCGACCTGAGCACCAATCGTGTCGCCAAGCATAGCATCCATCATCTATAGAGGAAAGGGAGCGACAGACCAGAGACAAGACAGGACAGATAAAACAGAGTTATTTATTATTTAAACAGTGTTTGTGATTTAGGGATTTCCTGTCTCTAAAAATCATGTGTGACTATATGTGCCTGTGTGTGTCTTTGCCCTGGATCTGCCTGCCCAGGGTGACCCTGCCTCATGTCTGTGCTGTCTGGCACAGATCTGCCTTAGCACTGAATACAGAACACAGATGGATGTAAACTATAAAATTAGAGAAGTGATTGTAGTTATAATTATGATTAATAATTTCTGTCAGTAACTACACTCCTAGTTACAAGAGCCCCGCTGGTCCTGTGCCTTCCAAATGGCAGAGGCTGGTCGCTGTGCCCGCCATACCCATACCTCATAGTACTCCCAGGATGTCTTCGCCTGGCCCGTCTCGCGGCTCCTGTCCTTAACGCGCTTATACGTCACAATGAGGTTGTTCCACTTGCGGCGGATCCGCTCCACAGGCAGGCAGTATCCCTGGCCCTCCAGCTCCTGCTGCACACCCTGGAAGAGCTGGGCGCGTTCCCGCGAGCCATACAGCCTCCAGCGGCGGCCCACAGCCTCAATCAGGAACACGATGGCCTGGTATGTGAACTCTGGAGCGGCAATTTTCTCTGCACCGCCAGCAGGGGGCGGCTTTGGCATTGTAGGGACTGGACCTACATGCAGAAAGCCCTCTGTCAGCTACGCCAACCCACCAATTTCCAATCACAAATGTGTGCAGGGTCAACACATTTAAAATCCCATGTCAGTTGGAAGGACAACACCCGACGAGGCAGGAAGCAATCAGAGCTGGACTTGGCTCACCTGCAGCGATCTTAAAAATGGTTTTGCCGTCTGAGGTGGTTGTGGAAATAACTCTGTCGGAGCTCACTGGGTCTGTGTGAGGACATGCAGGTGGGTGAATGTTGAGATGTCATGACATACATATTTGTAAATTTCTGACTGAATCTAATGCATATATATAATCTTTTGATAAATACATGCCATGCCTAACATTATTGTATGCGATCTCTTTAATGTGAATAAATTTTCAATACTTTTAAATAATATAGAGTCTCAAAGTCCAAAAATATCAGATGTGCATCGCTTACAACAAATGAGCAGAGTAACAAAATTATTAAAATTGGTATTTAAGTAATAAACATTAATCAAGATAGGCATACTTTTGTGTTTGAAACCTTTAAACTTATAAAAATTGCAAAACACAAAACATTAAGAGAATTAAAAAAAAGACAAAAAATTGTCCGCAAATTTACAATACCTGGCCCGACCAGGAACGGTAGGTTTTTATTAAAAAGTCGTCGTAAAAAGTAATATTACATCATAAAGAAGACCGCAAGTGATCTTCGTGGCGCAGTGAAAAAGTCAGTCTAACTCAAACATCAGCAAAAAAAAAATGTATCTTAGGGAATTCGTGAAAATGTTACGATATGATAACTCTCTTTATTAAAATTATATGCATAATTATATGTATAAACTTGATATCAAGGACTGAAGTATGTGCAGGTGGTCAAGCATGTGTTTAATATGAAATGAGCTTAAAAAGGCAGGCGGCACAACTACAATTAACATTACCACTAATCATGCACGCAAGAAACACGTATAAAATTAACAATGTAGAGTTGTAGACACTTAAATTATTTGTGAAGGTTTCCATTTGAGAAAAAATACTTATATTTTATATTATATAATATTTTTTAGTTGTGCCTCCTGACTTTCGGTTGGCTTGCTGTCCTGTAATTTACATCACTCACATGTGAATTGCCATGCTTGTACTGGATACTGTCCGACAAGGAACCTCTCAACGATCAATTGGTTTGTTTACATACAAAACCTAGTAAAAATGTCAAGCAGAATTATATCATACAAATTGCACGTGTGGACAACAATTAATCTGGCGTTATTTGAACAACTAGAGGCGATATTAGTGTATTGTTTTGGGACAAGGCGAGGGAAGGCAGCGCGACTCACAGAGGATGATGGGAGCGGCAGCATCGGCCGTCTGCGCTGTCTGTAGCGCATGGGCCGCCTGCGATGCGCTGCCAGGAGTGTCCGTGGATTCAAAGACGTCTTCACCAGTGCGCGACCGCGATAGTTCGCTCCCGCTTAGGAACGAGTCACTGCTCGGACTGCCGTTCATTCCCGTTCACTGCAGTACTTTTCTCCCTTTTACGTTTAGGAGAGTTGGTACTGCCGTTTTATATGTCATGAAGGTAGCTTTCCCGGTTGGATTTATCTTGTATGTGCGGTAGTGTTCTTTTTACACCCATCCAGCGCATCCGAACTTTTTCCATGCCCCCCGACTCATTGAATATTAGTTGTTCACTCTACAAAACACTGCTGTTCAAGTATTGCTGTGCAGTTTACATAAGCGACCGCCTGTGTTAGTCGCGCAGTAATGGCTGCGCTCTTTGACGAGCGCGTCTGCGCAACAGTGCTGCGCATTTCTGGGCAGGGATTGGCTGATGGCCTGTGCGCTGACGTAATACGCAGGGCCTGCATCAGCGTGGCGCAGACGTTGAAGCAGCGGCGCAGATGGGCTGGCGTTGCCACCTGGCAAACAGCATGCGCGTATTTTTTATATTCTGTTGCATTTTAGTCACTATGATATTAAAGTGATTACATAAAACTATAGCCCTATCCAAATGTCAAAACGATATATACTCAGGTAACTCAAACCGGCCATTTTGTAAATGAAGGTTGGATATCTGAAGACGCTCCAGAAACGAACACGATTTTTAAATAATGTATTTTACGTTATGCTACGCTTTCTTCCTAAATGCTTGTAATAAGTGACAAGAGGTTCTGATTGATTGAACTATTGAGAATGCAAAAACCTAATAATAATAAAAAATAATGCTTGCCTACACCCTGCATTCAGAGTTCAGCTATCAAGATTAGATCCACATATCTATATCATAGATGATGTATACATTGAATGGGATTGCTGATGGTGAAAGCTTAATGGGTTGTTTGAAACTTATCATCTTAAACTTTATCACTTCTCATTATTTATGAAACAACCATTAAACCATCCTTTAAGGGAGGGACAAAAAACTGAACACAGCAGTTGTGGTAAAATGTGGCTTTAAATTTTAAAGGCAAAGGTTAATACAAGTATTCCATGCCATATAGGATTCTGAGAGTATCCTTATAGTAATAATCTTTTACAGCAAAAGTTCATTGTCTGATTTTATAAAAGCAGGCAGTTGATATGTTTGCAGGTTAGCTGACAGATAAAATATGTGTCTTTTACACATACAGTGCTATTAAATTTACCACAACCATAAGCATAATGATTAAAGTAGAATGCATTTAAAACAACTTTGAATGAGCAAGTAATCAAATACTGAACTGGAAGTTAAATTACTCACTCTGGGCCTTGTAGCCACCTGTATTGTTGTCTTTATCTCACCTGTAATACATCGTCATATTTTCCAAATGCTTTAAGTTTCCACATTTAGTCTTACAACAGAGATATACTTAGATACAACAAGTATCTGAGGTTAAGGGTGTATGAAGAAGACTTTCCTAAATTCCTCTTCAAACAAACTGGTGAGTTTGGTGCCCAGATTCGCAAAACAATTCCCCTGAGGAAGAAAAGTTTCTAAATTTAGAACAACATAAAGTGTCACCAAACAGAAATATGGAACCACAATTTATATTTAAATATTCATCCTTTTACCGTTAACCAGAGATCAATAATGACACCAGAAGCTATTTTATGTTGGTGACATACACCATCTGTTTTCACAACTTTCTGTGTTTATCTACTGAGTTTCAATTCTATGCCAAAACTTCTCCATCTTACCTGGCTTCGAAACATCAGGTGGACATCTGAGAAGAACTGCCCCACAGTGGAGTAGGACTTGCTCTGCAGCTTCTCCGAAATCTTGTCAAGCCACATTGGCTCATGGTCTTTTGGACTTGCCTGCTGTGCACACCAGTCCTCTTAAGTGTGCACAAACTAATCCCACCCAAAAAAACCCATACAAGCACAGACAGGGTTATGAAAAATGTCTGACACACTCACCAAGCGCTGGGAGTCACTTTTGAAGACCTTTTCCTTGTCCTCCTTGTACAGACACAACAGGAGGTACTGGCAGTCCTAGAAAAGTATCAGGGCCAATTAAAGGTATCGCCAAGGCAACAAATATAAAAAGTGAAACTGTCATGGCCTGAACTACGGTAAGGTTGGAGTATGCTGTCAGTGACCTACGTCTGTTGATATGCAGCCCTTGTTTTTGAGTGGTTAGCTTAGCAATGGGGCAGTAAAGCTGTTGGCACTTACCAGCAGGCGAGCCGAAATGGAGCTCTCCAGCGCAATCTGGAGTGTCATTTTGCAGGGGTGGCGCCAACCCTGAGTATTCTTCAGCACGCAGTAAGTGCAAATCCACTTGTCCCTGTAACTGGGGAGCAAGATCAGTTACTCACACAGACACCCCCGTTTGTTTGCCTCATCGACGACACCTGATTTTAATGGGCCCGTTACTCACTGTCCGTGGGAGTCATGTGACCACGGTCCCTAAAATTGTGCAGCAATGCCAGTACATATGGATTTAGGACAAGATCCAAAGAAATGAATCCTATAACAAAACCATGGGCTTGTTTGAACTATTTGGCTCAGGTACCCAAATATGTGCTCATTAACTGCTTTGTATTGTCTCCCTCTCATGTAGAATAGTTAATGGTCATTAGGGGTTCTCACTCCACGTCTTTTTTCACAGCAGGGACGTGGCACTCAAAGTGGAAGGCACGGGGGCACTGATCACAGCACAGGAGGCAGCCCGGCACGTCGCAGATGAAGCAGTCATCATCATTGTTTTGGTCCTGCTACATGTATTGTGGCATGTGGGGAGAAGTGACAGGGAAAGACAAAGAAATAGAAGACAAAAAGCAGATTTAAATTTTTTGTTAAACTTTTTTGACATTAATTTAACCCGGGTTAGTCGCACCAAATGATAGGGAGAAATAAAAATTATTTCAGACAATGAACGCATAAAAGACTCACATCTAATTATAAGATAGCATGGAATCTTTATCTTAAGATCTTTCTGGGGCATTAAAGCAGACAAATAACATTTATCTGAAATGTTCTAATAAATGAAAACATAACACTGGAAAATGCAATGTGTAGAAGGAGGAGGCCAGCCAGCAACAGAGTATCAAATATAATGATGCATGTAAGATCTCCAGTCAGTGATGAACCTTAATGCTTCATGATAAACGGTTTCCAATATCTGCAGACAATTATGTAACCTTAACCCTTACCATAACCAAAAACAGCAAAAATGTAAGGTATACTATGCTCTAACTGCATGTTGCTTTACTCCAGGTGAGCATCCGCACCTCACTTTAACAGGAGTATTAAAAGGTTTCACAGCTGAGTGGGAAAAGGCTTTTTGTGCCAGATGGAGTACAGGGGTGGTGTCACCACGGCAGTGACCTCAGAGCCACAAAGCTTCTCACCAAGGCCTGATCTTGACTGGTGCACATTCTGCAATCACACTGGAGTGGGTGAAAGTGCAGGACCTTTTTCTGTAGGCAGGCAGACAGACACAGGCAAGGCCTCTTAGTGTTTGGTATGACAGGATAACACTCACCAACTGAACCATGTGATATGGCAAAGGAGCAGGAACTGTATTTGGACTAAAAAATGCGAAGGTATAAGTGTATGTAAACGTCAGCCAGAATACCTTCATAATGATTAATAACGGTCAGTATTATGAATATGCTGTATTATGAAGGTATTAAAAGGTTTCAAAGCTGAGTGGGAAAAGGCTTTCTGTGCCAGATGGAGTACAGGGTGTACAGGGAGTACATAATGCATTATAGATGAGACCTTTATAGAGCATTCATAATGCATAATACACGAGTATAATGCCTTATGGCTATAGCCGTGTTAATAAAACTTTATGAATGTATTATAATTCATTATGAAGGTATGTATAATGCAATATAATGACTGCTTTAAGTGTTATGTTTAAGTGAATATTTTCTTCCCACAGGGGTAGTGTGTGGATCATTTTGGAAGTGAAAGTTGCCCTGTTTTTTGTCTAATGTGAATAATAACAATGTTTTATGGATTATTAGGGGTGCTTTTTCGTGGGAAATGTTTAAAATATAACCAGATCAAGTAAGTTCTCTTGATTGCAAAGATACGTGATTCATGTCTGTGCATTATACCTATCAAAAGTTATGAGTTTGAGATTAATGGGTGCGAAAATCCACACATTTTGTGTTTGTTGGGTTCTCTGGAATAACAAACATGTACATAAGATGTAATTAATACTGAGATGTTTTGATGAGTGGTCTTGGCTGATCTTGAAATAAAACCTCGAGTTCTCTATATCTGAGACAAGACAGAGTCAAAATGAAGAATATAAAAAGCTGCAACAGTTTGAAATACTCAAGTGAAATAAAAATCTAGTAAAAACCTCCTTAAATACAGTGACAAAGTATTTGTATTTTGTTACTTTACACCTCTGCATCTATGTCACCCCTAGCTTATAGATAACATCTCAAACCAACCAAACAAAAAAGTCCATGAAATATGGGAAGAGCACAAAGCCAAAGTGTCTTCACACCAGGCTTCCCTGTCCCACCCGGGGTCATTCTCCATCTGACGCACCTCGAGGAGGTCTCTCAGGGGCATTTCCAAACACAGGATCCTGCTCATCCAATCGCTGTCACCTGATGTTGGGTCCTCTTTCAAAAAATCTGCTGGCGTCACCCACTTGTCTTCCATCCGTATGCACTTCCCCAGCAATCCTGAGGGGACAGGCAGGGAACTAGCTCACCAAAGGCAGCCTGTCACACTGTCCAGGCGACAGTGCACGGTAGTCTACGAAAACCCGCTGAAGATGCATTTAAGTTGTTTCCTTTAAACTTTTTCGCGCACACACACATGCATGCACGCACGGGCATACACACACACACTCATAGTTCTTATTACCTATCATAGTGGGAACTCTCCATTAATTTCTGTTGTCATAACCCTAATCCTATCTATGACAGCTTTAACCCAAACCCAGCCTTAACCTTATCCACAAGTAACCAAACAAAATGCAAGATTTTTGGCATTTTTAGTTTTTGATTGCATTTGCATATTTCTATAAAACTGAGGGGTAGGGCTGCCACTAATGACTGTTTCTGTATTGATTAAGCTTTTGACTATTTGACCGATTGGTCGGTTAATCTGAACAATTAATTTTCCTCCAGAAAATCAAACAGTTCAACAGTTTCATTTAAGCTTTATTTTGACAACAAACTGTATGCCATTGGAGGGGTTTAAATAACAGACGCTGGCTCTTTGGCACTATACAGACATTAACTAACGCCTACAATTAGATAAGCAGATTAGCAGTGCACCTAAAATATTCATGAGAAGCACATTAATTGTGATGCCCACAAGTTAGTAATGTGTATAAATTCAGTGAATCCCTATGCCTATTAAATTAAGTTAGGGGAGTGTGCCACATGCTACTGCTTTGGTGTATCATGGAAATGACAGGCACTGAAGTGGCTGTGAAGAAAGGAACACCTCAGAAGTCATAGCATGTTTTAAAAGTGGAAATGTGGTGGTTCAACATTAGCAAATTATAGAGGTGACAAAAAGATTGCATATGTGCGACCTGCAAAACTGCGACTATTTATCATGACTGCTTGCTTTTTTATTTATTTCAAAGAGGATGCATGTAAGCTAAAAACACCTACCGATAAAGGATATATTAATGTACGTAAACGCTGTTGCCTTGGAAAAGTCTGCTGCATTGAAAAAGTTAAATAACTTTTTCAGTTATTTAATAGTCAGTTTTAATAGTCAGTTTTTCAAATGCAGCTGATTAGTCAAGCTGGATCCATTCATCAGAGATGATTGCACGTGCCCGTGCTGCTAGAAAAAAACCATATATATCGAGTCTAGAAAACTTGATCGGCAAGTCTCTCATTGGCTTCCACAAAATGTCACAAAACAGTTTTTCACGCAATCCGAGCAGGACCTTTTATTAGAGGGGCATGATGAATTCAAAGATTTAATATGTACTAAAGGAAACGCATCAAAAGTGGCCCAAACCAGAAAAGACGGCTGGTAAAAAGTGTCAGACGAATTAAATGTGCAAGTACTTTTTAGTTATGGTATTTATTACTTGAATGTAGTATTACGTTCATTGTTTCATTATTATTTTATTGTCATAATTACACATCAAATACAAGCACAATCATGCAAGACATGAGAACAAGTTAAAGTGAAGTACAAAAATATACTTCAAACTGGTAAACACATTTCATTCATATATAGGCCTATATGTGTGTGTGTGTGTCTGTGTCTGTGTGTGTATATGTTTGTTAATTTTATGTACAGTGGTACCTCAGAACTCAAACTTAATCCGTTCTGAACTCCGGATCGAATCCTAAAAAGTTCAAGTTCTGATCGAATTTTCCCCATAATGGAAAACCAATTAATTGGTTCCTGGCCCGAAAAAATTACACCTAAATATGTTTTTTTAGCAATTAAATACAAAATGAACTGGATAAAACAAGAGGAGGATATACTGTACTAAACACATCTAAGCAAATTTATCAAAACAGTAATTTTCAAAGTAAGAAAATAAATGTATCCAAACAATGTGTCCGGCCCCGATCGTCCGCTCCTTCCGTGTGCCACGCCCCCTCGGTAACCCGTGTGAAATCCCTGTGTGATCAGCTGTTTCTGGTTGTTGTCATTAGTCCTCTGTATTTCGTCCGCGTTTCAGTTTCCCCAGTCCGGTCATTGTATTGTCCATCTGCGTTTTGCCTGCCTTACCTGTAATTAAACCCCGTATTCCCCGATACCCTGACGTCTGGGCCTTCGTCTCTGTTCTGTCCCCGCTCGGCACAACAATATTATTTCGAGGACTTTAGCCAATGATGTTCCTTATATCTCCATGTTTGTGTACAGCGAAATAAAGCCTCATTAGAGGATTTACAAGCAGCTACGCACAATTCAGAGCATGTAACATGCAACATTACTGAACCATTCGGTCATTACAGTCATGAGCTGATGACGTGCTCCTAAGTAAACTCTTACAATACTGCATGTCATGCTTATATATCTACCATTGGATCCTCATGCCCTAGACCAGGGTGTCAGAGTCCCTGTGATTGGATCGAGATTCCTCACCCTAGTACCCTTAGGATAAGTCGAAACCAAGATAGCCTGCAGATTGGCATCATGCAGACAGCTTCAGCTGCTGAAGTAGATTCTTTTTTTTTTTTTTTTAATTTTAATGTGTGCGAGTTCTGAGAGTAGTGACGGTATGGTATGCCACCGAAACTTTGCAGTGTACAAACCAACTTTTTCTTTTGTAGTGATTTGAACTACTCCCACAATTACATAGTGATATTGAGGGAAAACATCTGTATAATTATCTGACGCGTTTGAGGAATCAAAAAAGTAATATCATTAATAACAAAAAGACGCGTCGACCTAAAATATTGATGCTGACGCATTTTCATCATGAACATCATCGAATACATCAACCAATCATGGCAGCCCTACTGTGGGGACATGACAAATGTCCCCGCAATTTAAAAAGTAACAGGTTTTACCATACATTCATACACATAAATACACACACACACACACACACACACCCACAAATGCTCACCTGTCACAAAGCGATCTTTATGTAGAATCCCTCTGGCTGATCCACAAGTTACCGCAAGACGGTTTCCTCCAAACTGGGGTGGGTTCTTCTCACCATCCCCCCAGTTATGGGCCGCTGCACCCCCTACTGATGATTCTCTGGCCTCCTCCAGCTGTTTCTTCGACTTAGACCCTGAAAGGCACCAAAGGACAGACTTCCATTTACTGTTTTACACAAAAACAAACTGATTGGAAAGGACTTGCTAAAAGGTGAGAACATGGGGCAACCAAGTGAAGAAAGGAAGCCTGACCTGAGGTGGAGACTTCTGCTTGATTTTTTAATTCCAGTCTCAATCTCTGAAAGGAAATAAGGTGGACAATTTAAGTAGCTCACGGAATATTTATATTATTTTTGGCTGTAACCTCTCCCAAGATTCACTGTAGCACTGCGGTAAAGACGGCTTCAGTTACCTGGTCACCAGGGTTGGGGTCATTCCGAAATGCATTTGTCAATTCCAATCCAAATCAGGAAATGCAACTGCAGCTGGGATTGGGGAAAGAAACTATGGGAACAGAATTGGAATTGAATTCAAATTTCAGGGAGATTTAAATTCCAACTCCAGGTCCCCTTCCTGATTTGGATTGGAATTGACAAATGCCTTCCGGAATGGCCCCAACCCTGCTGGTCACTATAGCACCTCTGTAAAGAAGGCTCTGTAAAGAATGGCCCCAATCACTGCAGCACCATGCTAAAGAGGGCCTCAGTTACCTGGTAACTGCCACCCCATGTTTTGCTAAAACATTTTATCTCTTTCATATAAAAAACCTTAGCTTGCTTTGCTATTTTAATTATTATTCCTTTTATAGATGTAGATATATACGTTATAAGTTTACCTCCGCTGCTTTTGCATGAGCGCTGCATGCCTTCTCTGAGACAATCATTTTCATCCTTGCTGTCTAAATCACTCCTAGACGAGTTTGAGAAATTTATGAACTCCTTTTTGCTCTATAAATACCCCAATATTATTTACAACACATCGCTACGACACCACGTCTAGTACATAAAACAAAATACTTTTTAAATTTCTTGTCAAGCCATTTTGATCTTTTTGTTGCATCTCTTCTTCCGACCAGACAGCCATTAATTTTTTTTTACTTCATTCAAAATTGTTTTCTGAAGAGGGCCTCAGTTACCTAGTCACTGCAGCATCATACTAAAGAGGGCCTCAGTTACCTAGTCACTGCAGCATCATACTAAAGAGGGC
>JAODJW010000045.1:8416762-8432000 GCA_026777045.1 Hyperopisus bebe
CCCCCCCACAGAGTTTACCTTCCAGCAAATTCTCCTGCCATGCCTCCCTCTCCTCCCCTCCAGTGCAGCAGAAAGGAGGACTCAGAGAGGTGGGATACCTGTCTCCTTTTTATTCCCTCCTTTTGAAAACAGAAACATGACGTCCTCTTTTAGCATTTTGGAGGCACTTGCCGGCAGCGTCACGCCATGGTGCATCGGTTGCAGAGGGCATCTATGGGACGTGAGGGGTATTTCAGGCCCCCGCTCTCGTTCAGGTGCCCCAGGTGCAACGCATGCCCTGCCGTCCACACGGCGGCAGCCTGGGACAGGACAGCGTGTGCGACACGCCATGGCGGGCAGCCAGTCCCCTTGGCAGGGACCTGACTGGCCTTCGTTTCCTTCATGAGGTCACACGTTACTGTCAGCATAACGGCAGCCAGCCCCCGGAGAATGCCATGTTTCCACCTTGAGATTAAATTCAATTACAAACAGTGTCAGCACGCTTTTTTGGTCACGCTGCCGGGGAGAGTCAGAACCCCAAAAAGCTGCATCACTTTTAGGGGGTTTTCAATTACACACCTAGGTCTCCTCAAGGCAAACATTTTGTTAAGCTGAGAAACAAAATAGCCAAGCAAGAACCCTATTAATCTTTTAATCTCTCTCTTTGTTAAAAGCATATTTTTAAAAGAAGCAACATCAAGGATGGGATAATGCATCCATATATACCGAGAGCTTCTTCCGAAGGATCACACAGGGATTAAACTGGAGACAGCTCAGAGACAAGTGATGGTCATTTTGTAGGTGCAGGAATATTCTGCTTGTATAATTACACTTGGGAAAGCTATCAATATTTCACGTGGATAGAGAGGGAGGGAGGGAGGGAGGGAGCAGCCAGGGACTCGGGGAGGATGAGTAAGTGCAAAAGGGAGAAAAGAGAAAGGGGCAGGCACCTCCAAGCATCGCAAAAGCAGGAGAGGTGAGACACGTTGAGAGAGGGGGCTGGGGGTGAGAACACAGGGCAAGGAGGGATCAGAGGGATTAGAGGCAGAGGGCCGAGAGCTGCACAGGAAGTGCCCCCACAGCAAGCCCTGCCCCCTGTCGCTATGCCTCTGACTAGCCTGCCAGTGCCCAGCAGGTGGCATAGCAGCTAAGGGGCTAGCTCAGCATCCAGGGCCTCACTGTTGTATTAGCATACAGGGTCAGGGACTTTCAGCCTGGCCATATACACATAAACATGTCCATGACAGGACTCTTCTGCGTCACCAACAAAATGTTTTGATTGGGGAAGATTAAATCTGCGTAGGTTGTTAAATAATATCTGTAAAAATTGCATTTGGATGAAAATGTCTATCAGAATTGGCCATGGTGTAAAAGGCACCTCACCTAGGAGGTTTACAGCTATACTAAACTGGCAAGCAGTAAAATGAAAATTGTGAACAGAAATTGCTTTTAAAAAGCATCTCCTAACATCTGACTTACTGTGTCTGTCTCTTGTCCGGTTTCTCCTCAATCTAGCATGACGGAGGTGAGCCACAGTCTGAAAATCCTGCTTTCACTCTTACGCAACACTAACAGCATGAAATTCCAGATTGCACTGAGAGGCTGTCACTCACTGGCTTTACCTGCCTCCCGCTGTGTTGAGCCAGTGATTGACAGCATACTGTAATCCAGTTGGGTTAAAGCAGTGACTGAGAGCCCAGTGTAATCCCCCCCACTGGGTTAAAGCAGTGACTAAGAGCAGACTAATCTCTCCCTTTGGGTTAAAGCAGTGACTGAGAGCACACTGTAATCGCTCCCTTTGGGTTAAAGCAGTGTTATGTGGCGTAAGGAACTCCTGTGGCTGTAGCTGAGGGGGGCCTTGATTCTGCCCTCAGGTCTTCACTCGCCAGCAGTCTCTTAAGCTCCGCCCTTTGCTCCTCCTTGCTGACCAGACCCCGCCCATGACTTGCCCTATGCACCGTTCGTCACTTCCAGCTCCTCGACCTGAAAAGCCTACAAGGAGAAACCTCGAGAGCTCTGCTCATTGCTTTGATTATTGTTGGCTTGCTTTATTGGTTTTGGATTTATTGTGTATGACAGTTTTGGTTATTGGTTTTCTGATTTTCACTTTGCCCCTTTTGTACTTTTGCTTTGGTTTAATTGTATTTCTGGTTTTCGATATCACGCCTGATTACTGAATACTCTTTTGCTCGCCCCCTCGGACACTGTATTTTTGGATTTTGTATTTCTTGTGTGTGTGTGTGAATCGGTGTGTACGGAGTGGCTGTCATTTTTGTTCTTGCGAAGCGTGTTAATTTATTGGTCATTTGGTTAGGGAATCAGGGTTTAGGATTGTTGTTTTGTTTCCACTTTGTTTTGTTGCACATAGGATTAGGTTAGCTTTGGGAACATGTTCGGTAGGTGTTTTTTGTTTGTTTTGGCCTCAGTCACTCCAAAAGTCTTGTTGCACCAGATGTTTTGTGAAGTGTCCATGTGGTGTGAATAAAATATAAAAAAATACAAAAAAAACCCTTTGTTACTCGTGATCCCTTTTTTCGTTCTCTGTTTGTCTTGTCCTCCCCTTTCCCTTTCCTATCGGTCGGGCTCCAACCCTAGACTGGAGCTCATAACAGCAGTGATTGATAGCATTGTAACCCCTCCCATTAAGGTTAAAGCAGAGATTGATAGCCCACTGTAACCCCCCATTTTGTTAAAGCAGTGATTGATAGCCCACTGTAAACCCTCCCATTGGGTTAATCCAGTGATTGATAGCCCACTGTAACCTCTTCCATTGGGTTAAAGCAGAGATTGATAGCCCACTGTAACCCCTCCCATTGGGTTAAAGCAGTGATTAATAGCCCACTGTAACCCCTCCCATTGGGTTAAAGCAGTGATTAATAGCCCACTGTAACCCCTCCCATTGGGGTAAAGCACTGATTGACAGCACTCTGTGATCCCTGCCATTGGGTTAAGGCAGTGATTGTCAACACACTGTAACCCCTCTCAGCAGTGAGAGCAATTGAGCAGTCATGGGGGGCCTGCCTTCTAATGCCCCTACCTGTCCTCGCATGTCCTTCCCAGAGGGCAGCTTGTGAGCGAGGCTGCAACTAATCCACCACTCTCCCTGTGAGACAATCTGTCGCCGATGGTCTCATTGGCGGAACTGGAGACATGGAAGGGAGGGCAATCCGGACCCCGCTGATGAATGGGACACCCTTCCCAGGGATGACAGGTTAGCAAGAGGGAAGCATAAGAGGAGGGAGATGAGGCAGGGCAAGGCATCAAACAGCGAGACAGAGAAGGTATCAGACAGTCAGCAATGCAGGGTCAAACGTAGCAGTGCAGCCACTAAGAGGCCAACTCTTGAGGAAGCTACGTGACTGTGTCACATTCTCTCTACGGCCAATTACATGATCATTTTATTGGTTGCAGATCAAATTTGTCACACAGAAGTTGAAGCGGGGGTGGGGGGGAGGCGCATTTTAAAAATCACATTCCAGTTTCCAGACTAACAAATCTACAGCTTCAGGAGGGACAGGGGATGGCGGCTATCAGTGTTTAGTGCGTGAGGACAGTATGTGGTCCCCAAAATCACAGGACATGTGGCTTCTCTGTACGACTGCTTCGGATTCTATGTACTGAACAAGAAGGCAGATGCAGAGATGCCCTCAGAATGACCTGACCGCTCACCTGCAGGTTCCACAGAGCAAGTACAGCCCTAAGAGTAAACTTTACTATGGTGATTCGTAATGGGGCTGTTAATGGGCTCTGCACATAAATCATCTCTGACTCCAGAAACCGAAAGAGACTCTCTTACGTCAATGAAGGGCTGTATTAGATTTACATATGGGTAAATCTAATCCGATTTACTCTCCCTGCCGGCCCCTGGAGGATGGGCTCCCCCTTTGAGTCTGGTCCCTCCCAAGGTTTCATCCTTCTAGGGAGTTTTTCCTTGCCACTGTTGCCTATGGCTTACTCACTGGGGGCTTTGGGTGGGGATGCTGTAAAGCGCTTTGAGACGATGTAATGTTGTGATAATGCGCTATACAAAAATAAATTTGTTCTTGTTGTTATGGGTATATCGCGTTCGTATTTAATAAATGTAAAGTAAGTGACCCTAAAGCATTAGTGTTTAACTGTGACAAACCCAGCTGGTTGACAGTGTTGCCAGGAGTTGTCGAACTTATCCAAACAAGCAGTTAACGTATTATATCACAAATCAGTAAGTTTCACCCATCTTCCACCTGCTTATCTGGCACAATAAGCCCACATTACATGGTGAGAGTGTGCAAGGTCCACACACACACACACACACACACACACACACACACACACACACACATGCACACAGGTTTGTAATTATACCTTTGTGGGGACTCTCCATCCATTTATATGGGGAAAACTCTAATCCCAACATGACAACCTTAACTACTACCCATCCCTAACCTTAACCATAGGTAACCAAACAAAATACATGACTTTTGGAATTTTTAGTTATTTGATTGCAATCACAGATCAGTGTGAAAATAACTGGTTTTTATCACATTGTGGGGGACATGCATGAGGTGACAGTATGACTCCCTTTTTTAAAAAAATATCTCAAACAACATTATGCTGTACAGTATGTGCTGTATACAATGTGCATTGACATCGTAACACAAGTCCATTCATATGACATAAAACAAAAAAAAAACAAAAGCCAGTAATGGCTTATCTGGAACAGCCTCCAAAATGATAAGAATATTCACAGCAGCTCTACTTAAAAAAGAATAGTATGAATTTCACAAAGGCGGCAAGACTACAATGGAAGAATGAGGAATTGATCATGATTAAAAAGACGAAGGCTGCCCTGGAAGATGGAGGGAGGAATAAACCGACGTTGCTTCTTAACAGATGGCAGATCTTCCTATTGAGAGCAGCAGCTCAGCCAGACAGAGGAGGGAGAAAGCGAGAGAGAGTGAGAGAGAGCGAGAGCGAGAGAGGCAGCCGTCAAAATGTGTGCGTTATGAAATCATGCAAAAGTGTTCCCAGAAAGTTGCCGCAGGACCAAGGCTCATGGCAGAAGCAGAAAGAACAAGTGGATTTGAGGCAGGTGTTTATTGACACACACACACACACACACACACACACACAGATAACTACAATTGTGCCCTCTGTCGCCTGGGATGAGTTCCTTATGACCCCGAGCAGGGACTAGGAGATTGATGAATGGATGGATAGACGGATGGATGTGCATTTATACCTAAATACTGTGTTTGTGGTACAGACACCCACAGAGAATGCTGGGCAGGGTAGTGCTATTGCCCCCTGTCAGTGGGGTTCTGCTGGAGTCTGTGGCGGCCAGTGATCCCACACACACGCATCGCACTTTTCAAAGGTCGGCGCCGACCACGTGGATGCGGAGACCATCTGGCTGGTGGAGGAGGCGAGCCACCAAAAAACCAAAACCAAAACACAAGAGAGCAGAAGTTTCCTGAGCACCCTTTAGAGTGAGAGGCTGCTTTACGAAAGGGCTGCCAGAGGGGTACAGTTTAATATTAAAACTCGACCGTGGCTGCGGTCACTGTGACTTTTCATGTTTGCCTGTTCTGCAATCCTGCCAGCACCTGCCTGTTGTACCTCATGTCCTTGGTAGTATTTTGTGTTTTTTAAAACCTCCATGAAGACATAATTTCCTTGGGCTTACGGTGAGACCCGATTCACACTGGGCCTGATGGGAGGGCCTTCCTGAAGGCCGCAGCCGAAAGAGCACCAGAGGCTCATCCCAGGCCTGGCGGGCAGTGGGCACGAGTAACGTGGCCAAGTGTGAGAACAGAAAGGGTGGCAGGTGAGACACACACACCTGTGTATATGAGTGGATGCTGTCCCCAGATAAATGGGTTTGATTCCTGTTTAATCAGATAAGCAGTCTGTCACCAGTTTCAAGGAAGGATTACAAGACATTCTGTGCCATAGCAACACCTGCTGTGGCATAAGATGGTCTGCCCATCCATCCATCTATCCATCTATCCACCCATCCACCGACCTACCTTGCTGGCAGGGATGACATTTGCTGTCCTGTGTGGCTCATTCCTGCTAAATCCTCCCCCGGTGAAAACTAAGCAATTTCCTAAAAAGCTAATGTTGAGCAGAGTCAGTGACAGATTTGTTTTGGATCTGTCTGTGAGACACTCGCTACGGCCCAAACTCAGACAGTGCTGGGTGTCACCGTGTGACCTCCCGAGCATTAAGGCCGGTACTGGGGCAGGATTAAAAGCATAAACAGCTCTGTGAATGTGACTTGTGGCAGCCCGCAAAGCCAGGGGGGCAGCCAGTTGACCTTGGACCCTCAGAGGTTTTTTTTCTGCCTACTTGGGAGTTTTTTTGTTTCCTCTCTTCTATTGTCATCTGGCTTTCTTTCTCTTCGCCTTTCCCTGTTTTTGTATCATTCTGTCTTAATTATGTTGAAAAATATCCCCATGAAAGGCGCTATGTAAAAATGAATTGATTTGAGGGAGGAGAGGAAGGCAAACCGCAGGAGGGTGGAAGGTCACTAAGGGCAGAGGGAAGCGCCCAGGGATCCGGGCTGCAGGCAGCGTCTTTGGGTGGCCTGTCACTGATACAGGCTCCACACAGGAGCTTAAAGGAGTTAATCCACATTTATGTCAATTTCATTGGGATAAAGGGAGTACTTTGCTGATTTGTTGACCTGTAAGTGTAGTGATGGTGAAAAACGTCAAAAAGCATGACCCATACATTTCTATTATTTATATTATTCGGTATATATCAGACAGAACATCTCTGCAAAGTAGCAGGGACAGAAACAGTCTGTTCTTCAAATGCCAGACACCCGCTCCAGGGCACATGTCAAGCCACACTCACACCATTATTGGGATCATCACATACGCGTGTAGGAACCTTCCAGAAATCAATAACTGGTTGCAAACAGCATGTGGTGTGCGATGAGATGAGTGGTTATGTAAGGGGGGGGGGGTGTGGGGGCTGGTGGGTGAGCAGTAACGAGATGCCGTGTGATCCGGGGGAGGTTGGGTGCAGGCAGACAGGACGTCTCACACAGCGTCCGGACACGTCTGCAGGCCGGGTGGCAGAAGGCAGCGCTGGCAGCCAAGCAGAGAACTGCTCATGATTAATGGGTGCAGTCAGATGTGCTGCATGCAGGCTAGGGCTCAGCTGGCAGGTTGTCTCTGCAAACGACCTGCCCGTCATTAATACGCGATACTGTCGAGTCACATGCTTGGCCCTCCAAGTGCCACCACTGGGTTTGGGTGCAGATCCGGTCGGCCATGAGACCTTCTTTGAAGGCGTTCCAGCAACCCTGCTCCAGTGAATCTCACCAGCATGTCACCGGATTCTTTGTAAGGGAAAGGAAGCTGGCAGCCAAATGCGGGCACCTGATCTGTTTAATCCCACCGTTATTCCAATAGCTGACCCCTGATCTTGCCGCCTGTCCACGGTCTGTGCGAGCAACCGACCGGCCATCAGCATGCACAGCCCAGCTGGCACCGAACCCCACATCCCAACACACTATGGGACTTGGTCCATGGATCAAAAAAGCTGAACAAAGTGATACTCGATACTGTAGGGGGTGTGAGACAGAGAAGGAGCCCCCCCTGAAAGAGAGAAGGAGGTCAGTGCGTCAGCACCTTTGAAGCGAGGTAGTGCGGGGCACGCTTCCCCAGACAGTGAGGTGCCTGCAATTACCATGGGTGCCACAGTCCTGGAGCCACGAGGAGAGCAGCAGGAGCTCAGCAGGATGAGGGTAACACGAGACTATACAAGTGCATGTCAGGAAACAACGCGAACAGTCAAGGTGCACCATATCTGATCTTCCAGTATTTAGCATTTCTGGGAAACACTCAAAGTCACTGTTTTTCCCCTCACACACATACATATAAGCCTAACAACTTTTGCCTTTAGCAGGAACAAAACATACCACAAAATGCTTACGGGTTTTGGTGAAAACCTGCGATTCCGTGAGGTTCATCTAATGATGCAAAATGCTGTCGTATTGCTCCCGATCACGCTATATGGGTCACAAGTAAAGTACCATCCAGACAAAAGTCTTCTGAAATAAAACAAAAACTTCTGAAATAAATTCAATAAGCAGTCTATCATTTTTTTTTATTAGGTAGGATTTCAAATCACGCTGTGAGGAGCAGGCTGACACAGAACAGGGAACAGTCACCAAAACCGTGACCCGAGTAGAGGACAGGAAAATTAGGAAGAGAGGAAAATTAGGGCAGGAAGTAACTCAATTTAGACAAACAAAAAGTAGTTTTCCACAAATAAAACATTTAATCACTGTTTAATTATGAAGTACCATCATGATTATATTTTCATAAATGTATTTCACGACACCACAGTGGACCAGGTATGACTATAAAATATAATTAAACCAACTGCAGGCATGACACTTCAGCCAATCAAGTTTCAAGAGAGAGGGAAGACATGTGGATCTCATCGTTACTGTTACCCATAACAGCTGCTTTCCACTAAGACAGAACGGAGCCCAAAAGGTAAAATCTCACAGGATGCTCTGGAGGCGAGAGTAGCGTACAGTCCTCTGGTGTACTGCGTGTGGTCACATCTTTTAAGGGGGAGTTGGAATTCCCAAGATAGCTCCTGACACCTTTTCACTAAAATTCCCAAATTCCCAGTCATATATCTATCTGTCAAGGTGCAAAATAAAACACAGGCAGGAACCTAAGAGGAAGTGCAGAGTAGGGGTTAAAAATTACAGGTTATAAGACATAAATGTAAGAATGTATGCACATACAGTAAATAAAGCTCAGTGCCAAATATATTGTGGATTATTTACAGAAGATCAGAGCACTCTGCCTCCTTACTCAGTATCCCATGTCAGTGTGCACGTGCACCCTGTGCCTGGAGAGTGTGAGAGTCACCCTGCCAGCTCTTGGTGGGGAGGGGTCACACCTGCAGGACAGAGCACGTGGGAGTAGGGCACTGACCCTAACGCCCACACGATACGGGATGGCTGACAAACCTCTTGCTCTTAAGACAGTAAAAAGTCAGAAACAGTTAAACGTGCCCAAATTTGGTGATTTATTTACCCCAAATTTGAAGGAGTTTCCAGGTTTTCCCCAAATACCTCGCAGTTACTTTTTTCTCTCGAGCTCTTTCTACGAGTAAAAATGTGCTGGAACAGAAAATCTGCGGCTGCTCGGCCAGGATTGGCTCCTTGCGTTCGAAGGTAGTTCGTAAATCGTCCCTACTGGGCCCCGATTCGTTCCGTGCACGGCTCCGCTGGCTCCTTGGCCGCCCCCCCAAACACATCGATACCGCGGTTGGTCCACGGCACCACGTTGCCCAGGAGAGCTGAGCTGCAGGTCGCCAGGTCCGCCACCTCCGAGGACGACAGCACCCGGTCCCAGAGGTTAAATTGAGAGAGCTCCCCCACCATGGCTTGGGAGGCATCAAAGCGTCCGCCCATCGCGTCCTAATTGGCAAAAGGGGGTGGGGGGTACAGGGGGAGCAGAACCAAGAGGGAAAAAATGGGAAAGATGAAGTGAATTGGTGGGTGAGATGGGAACTGGCAGGAGAAGGTGAGAGGATGAAAAGAAAAATAGTGTCTAATAGCCAAAATCAGTACCTATTCCCCCCTTACCTGCTCCTGCCCCAAGATAAGCATGCCCCCGGGCCGGATAGGGTGCCAGGCAGCCAGACCCTCTCCTTCCCCCTTCAGTGTACCCCCTTGGTAGGCCTGCCACACCCCATCCCTCAAGCTCCAAGTCACACACAGGTGCTGCCATTTGCCTGGCTGCGGGGCTAGAGGCAGCTGTGCCACCTGCAGGCAGGAGGATAAAACAGCATGTAACAGCAGAGAGACGTTCAAGTAATATAAGACATTTCCAGAAACGTCATGTGAGCGCCAAATATCCACCCGCAAATGTGCATCAGGGAACAGCAAACCGGAGTGTGGGTCTCCACCTTGTCATTGATGAGGATCTCCACGGGGTTGTGCACACCCTGCAGCAGCACCAGCTCGTTGGGTTGCTCTGGGATGGAGTAGGAGAAGGGTGTCCCCAGGCCTGAGCCCTTGGGGCGGAGCCACAGGCAGGCAGTCATGGCGTACATCTCCGGGATGGGGTGTCGCACCACGCCATACATGTAGTCAGTCCTCACTGGGAACAGCAGCTTGTAGCTCTCTGGGAAGTTATACCCGGACAGACCTGAGAAGGGGCACAGAAGACAGAAAGAGGCACGTGGCTCGAGGTGGGTAAAGGAGCACTGAGCCATGAGCCAAATGCCCCGAGGAACCTCATAGAATAAGTGGGCAGAGAATCCCCTCCGCTAAGCCCCAAAATGAACTGTGAGCCTTTATCCAGAGTGACGGCCCCAGCTTATCAAATTTCACGCCTGGAAGCGATTTTGTTTCGGTGTGGTTCATGCCAGTTGTTCAGGCTTGGTACAGTGGCTCTGCCTCTTCTGGGGCTCCCAGCCACCTTCTGAAGCCCCTGGCCCCCCACAGTGCGAACCCTGAACAGCCTAATCAAAGCTGAATGGCGAGCTTGGTCTCCAGCCCTCCAAACAAATTGGGGCTCCTTACTGAAACCAAAAAGGTTAATTTTAAAAAAGTTTGTTTAGTTGCACACCTGACAACCAACAAGGGATGATGAACAATCAAGCCCCTCTGCAGAAATGTACATGCTGTGGCTAACCTCCAATGCTGCTGAAAGTAAATGTTCCCCATTCCAACAGACATTTAAAATTAAGTCCGTAACTGTATATAAAGAGTAAACCTGACTGATAATAATACAGGCATTTTGTAAATCACCCTAGTCACCCCCAGGATTACCCCCTGCAAACACATCTCTGTTAAAGAGTGTGGCCTTACTCTGCTCCAGGTGATCAATGCTGCGCCATAGAGAGTCAGCATCCTCTGGCGCCCCCTGCTGGCGGCCCCTCTCCCCTTCCAGCTGCTGCACCTTGGCCTCAAGCTTGCCCCCCAGCTTGTCCTGTGGTCGTCGAGATGGTGCCTTGGTCCAGGTGCCCCGGCTTCCTGGGAGTCCCTCCTGACCTTTTTGTGGTGCCCCCGTGTGGTTCTGGGATGTAGGCGGCGTGTCACTCTGCCATTGAAAGGGACATAATACAGCCAGTATTTTCATCTGGTGTTATAGAGACTCATTCCTATTGATTTCATTAATACTTGTATGATTAACAGCAGCTTAAACCAACATCAGACACATTGCTCACATATAAGGAGGCAATTTGTCATGTTTTGATCTTTATAACAATAGTAATTACAAAAAAAGTGACAGCTGCCTGGATTTATTGTTCAAGGACAAATTCAATCCAAGAGAGACTATCAAAGGATTTTAAATAAGGTTTGTGGAAATTTTTGAAAATTAAGAAAAATATTATTAACAGAGAATTGGAAGGATAGGGAGAAGGAGAGGAAGTGGGAGAGAGAGATGAAGAGGCAGCGAGGGAGAGAGGGTGAAGAAGAAGAGGTAGAGAGAAAGGGAGGAGAAGAAGTGAGAGAGGGAAAGAGAGAGGGAGATAGGATAGAGAAGGAGAAGAAGAGGGAGAGAGAAAGAGAGGGAGAGAGGGTGAAAGAAAATGAGGGAGAGAGATAGGGAGGAGAGGAAGTCAGAGAGAGGGGGAAAGAGAGAGGGAGATAGGAGAGAGAAGGAGAAGAAGAGGGAGAGAGAGAAAGAGAGGGAGAGAGAAAGGGAGGAGAGGAAGTCAGAGAGAGGGAAAGAGAGGGAGATAGACAGAAGGAGAGGAAGAGAGGGAGCGGGGAGACAGGGAGAAGGAGAGAGGAGGAAAGAGAGGGAGTGAAAGAGGGAATGAAATAGAGGGAAAGACAGAATGAAAGGCAGAAAGAGTGAGAGAGATAGAAAGAAGCAGAGTCAAAAACAGAGGGAGAAGGTTAAGAAGAGGGAGAGGGGAACATTGTTTCATTTACTATTCCTGTCTATTTTTTCTTTGCTTCACACGACACACACTAACGCTCAAATGCAGAAACATAAACACAGAGTAAATGTTATATATCTACTTAAACACAGAGGGTTTATTCCTAACAAGGGTGGCAGAAACAACTTCAAAAGAAGAAGGATGCCTATAACTACGTTGCCTGGGACAAGAGCTCGTGATACAGTAGTCTGCCCCAACGCTTTGTATCCCTCACAAACTGAAGTGCAAACATACAATACGTTTATAACGTAATCTAATCCATGTATAACGAAAAATTAATAAAAACGGAATGCGTGATTTTTGTAGTAACAGATTTAGCGAACAGTAAACAATCTTCTCATTGAGCCCGAGATCCAACATTAATAGCATTATGAACCCGCGACCCTGACAAGTATAAGCAGTTGGGAAATTGATACATGGACAGTACTATAAATATTATTTTTACATATATATTATCATTCCTAAATGAACAACCGTTGTAATAACTCATACTCAGATGCCTTTCTTTTCAGAGTAAGGAGTATAACTTTAAATCCACACACGTGGACTAAAGATATCCTACACACGGTAAATATCCTCGATCCTTACCTCCAGTTTCTCAATGCGATCCTTCATCTGAACGATGGCCTGCTCCAGCTCCTCCAAGACGAGGGTGCTCTGCTGTTCCGGCACGCCGGGTGACATATGGCCGTTCCCGGCCAAGAGTCGCCGCCTGTTCCCCCAAAGCCCCGCGCTCCGCCCCGGATAGCTGCGCTCGCCCAGTCCGATCTCGCACTCGGACAGCTTCCCGGTAAGCTCCTGTATGGTCTGTTGATCTGAAAGTATCTGGTCCTTCTGCTGCAGGATGGTCTCCTGGAGCTGCTTCGCCGTGGCGCTCAGATAACTCCAATCTTCGTCTGAGTGCAGCGGTGGACTGGCACTCTGCTTCAGGAAGGTCTTTGGGTTGCATTCGCCGGCAGGAACGGGGGTGCATATGAGGCGGCTGAAAGTAACCTGCTGTCTTCCTCCTGAACCAGCTCTGCCCGAATTACTCAGTCCGTTGACATCAGAAACCCCTATCCCCTCTGCCGTTTCAGCACCGTGGAGAGCACCCAGCGGTCCAGCCTGAGCCACGGATCCCTCCGGAAGGGTCTCCAGAACCGAGTCATGGGACAGCGACTCGTTGTCCGAAAACGCCTGGGGTGCGGCGGAAATAAATCCGGGATGGACCGCGGCAATGATGCAGATGACCGCGCCGAGGAAGGCCAGCATCCCCGCGGCCAGAATGACAACGAGGAACTTCAGGGTGGCGGAATCCGCGGTCGGTCGCAAGAAGGAAACGGGTGACTTGGGAGAGTTTATTTAAGGAAAAAACGCTCACCAGTCCAGCTGCTTAAGTCTGCGATCATACCTCAGATCAGTACGGATCTATTTCCAAGCTCTGTCGGCTGGACCAGGGAATGATGCTGACCTGCGTCTCTACCCCTTTAGTAAATATAAAAACAAAAAGTCGAAATCCGATCGCTTCTCGTGAGCATTACCGCAGATTTGCGACGCTCGGTTATTATTGAACAAATGTGGTGCCTCGAGTCTCCTACTGGGTGTCTTGCTGGGCACCTTCTGTTTTCCTGAGCTGCTAGGCTCTTCGTGGCAATCGGGACTACGAGGAAGAAAGAGTGAGTGAGTGTGTGTGAGAGAGAAAAACAGAAGGGAGAGGGAACAGTATGACTGACACCCGCATCATAGATAAATCATCACAGGAAAAAAGTGAGATCCCGTTCCGCACGTCGGACTAGATCCTCACTCCCGGAGCACAAATTACTGCTTGTGTGAATAAATTCTTTGCGATCTCTTCTGATGACCTCTCTCTATACATTAATATTAACAACACGTCTGTGTGCTCAGATCTCGGGCGAAATGCCACCTTCCACTCCCCCTGGATAGGAGGAGGGAGGTGTTGCCATGAGTGTTTGTGCGGGGGGGAAGAGGGATGGTGGGTAAAATTCTCTTCGGCTAGCGGAGTAATCGCTGGGATTAGGAGCCATATTCATTCACTCGGAGCTTAGGGGATACAACACCGCATTTCTATGGAAAAAGAAAGAAATAGCAGACAGAACAGTCCTAAGAATTCAAATGAAAACGCACTGAAAAACAACAGAAAAACCATGAAACAAAGCAGAAAAGCATCCATCAATTTTCAAACACTATGAGTGGAGACCCAAGTAAAATACATGAGTAATACATCAATATTATGTTAACAGTCAGCAAACATCCCGGATCGATACGTATTTGACCGTTATATTGACTGCAAAGTTAAAAGTAGCGCAAAGATAATACATTAAATTTGCAAAATTTAAATTCATGTTTAGTTTTTTCAGAAATAGATTAAAATGCAAAATGAACAGCATTATTTTAAAAGCTTTTGATGAGCTCTGAATATTTTAGGCGTGTTACTACCGCCACCTGGTGCTTAAGCACGGAGATACTGCTCTCGTCGCTTATTTTTTTTTGCAACCGTACACCAGTACAGAAGGTGTATAGGGGTAGCTCGAATGTTACTTGAAACCCTAAATTCTTTCAATATCATAGAAAATTAAATTACATTTCATATCATCAGCAATACACAAAATGCGAAAAACGCAACAACGATTTTCACCAAAATCCAGACAAAACGGTATATCAATCTAAAAAGTCTTTACAATTTTTTTTATTAAAAATGTAATACAGGAAACACAAACATGACGAATGAGCTGTACAATTAAACATGCTTCTAAATACATTAGCCGGCATTAACACCAACATTATGGAAAGCATTTCACGGTACAACGTGCCTCAGAGACCAGCTGGGCGCTAAAAAGGCCCATGCGTCATATACAGATGGTCCCTGTCGCTCAACCACAAGGCATCATACAAAGACCACTATGAGGGAAGGCAAGGAAACCTTTGGCACTTACTGTTCAATCCAGCTGCAGCACAGTAACCATAACCACTGAGCTCATGTATGAATAAATCACAATTTTTAAAGTAATTTGCTTAACAGTACCAGTAGGCAGATCAGACTGTAAATAAGAATATTAAAGGCACTTCCACTCCTGTGCCTTTGGGTGGCGCTGCCTTTTGTTTTGTGACACCACAGCAGACACCCCCTGTGTGCTAATTATGGCCAGCCAACACACCAGAGGGTGTTACGATATCAGCTGTTAAATGCCAAAAAAAATTGACCATACACACAACAGCTCTTCAACAAACCGGACAACTCTGTGAAAATGCAGCAGAATTGGACAGTGATACCAAGGGGGGAACACAGACACGCTGCTCACCACACGGGTGCAGCTGTTTTGGGGGGGGGGGGGGGGGGGGCCCC
>JAODJW010000045.1:8444937-8455260 GCA_026777045.1 Hyperopisus bebe
ATGCCAGCCATTGGAAGGTTGCTGGTTCAAATCATGTGAATGCCTACAGTGATTCTACTTTGTTGGGCCCTTGAGCAAGGCCCTTAACCTGCTTCATCCTGGGTATGATGTTAATCTACATCCAGCCTTAAAAGGAAGTTCTCCAACTTACAGGGGGAAAAACGTGGGGATTGTGGCAGGATTGGCACTCCAGCCACTGGAAAAAAAAACTCATGCTGCTCCTTTTGGACTACAGTGGTGCTGAGGTGTTGCCTGTCATGTGACTGCACTCAGGTTCATCCCTGTGGTGGGTGTGGCAACATACTGTAATCAGTGCATGCACCTTACCTCCTCTGAGGGCTCACAAGAGAGTGTGCTGAATAAATCTCAGTGATTTGATGCTTTGAATACAATTTGAGAAATCCTAAGATATTAAGCTTTATTAGAAGTCATCTTCTAGTTACTGGTGTTAGTAGCAGTGGCAATATGGTGGTGCAGTGTTTAGCACTGTTACACTTCTGAGACCAGGGTTTCTGCTATGGCTCCATGTGTGTGGAGTTTGCATGTTCTCCCCATGTTGTTATGGGGTTTTATTTTGGTTACCCTCCACAATCCTAAAACATCCTATGAGTGTGCCCTGCGATGGGATGGTGCCCCATCCTGGGTTGTTCCCTGCTTTGTGTCCGTAGCCTTTGGGATAAGTTCCAAACTCCCCCATGACCATGCACAGGATAAGCGGTTACAGAAAAAGGATGGGTGTTTGTAGTAATGGAGCACTTGTGAATGAGTATTTTGGGGTCAATTGGACAGCAGACCCCGGTGAATTTCCACTATGGATTTCAGATGTTTGAGGGCCGCTCTGAGGTGCCCATCAGAGCCAGCCTGTGTGCATGTCGCTGCAGGAGCTGTAGGCCTGGGGCTGGTAAACACATTCATTGATGAAATAAGAGTGTTTCACGTATGCAATATGATCTGTATGATCTATATCACAGGAGTCAGACTCTAGTCCTGGGGGGCCGGAGCCCTGCACATTTTTGGGTTTCCCCCCGTTTAACACACCTGATTCAACTTCTTGTGCTAATTACCACATAGCTGTTCAGCTGAATCATTTGTGGTGGAACAGGGAAAGAACTAAGCTACACAGGGCTGCGGCCCCCCAGGATAGGTAGTTTGACACCCTTGATCTACAGTATATGATAATCCCCCTGATGCCATTACAATAATTTTACTATAGCTAGTGATTACTCACTGTATATGAAATTGAGACAATGCTTCCTATACTACAAACAAGGTGAACTTTCTGATGCACAACGATAAGGAAGGTGCTGGCTGCTAAAATTGCCTGACAAAATCATCTTGGCCTGGAACTGCATGCTGCAAGAAATAAATGCGACTTCTGGCATAAAACGTGTGGGTGTAGCTCTCCACGGAAGGATCTGTGGTTGTAACTGATTATTCTTTCAATGCCTAGTCTAGATGCTACATATCATACAAATATAACAAACCTATTTGCTCCTTTTATAACCTATAAACCTATTTGCTCCATTTATAAATCATTTTAATGTCTCGTTTTCCATTATATTTCCCGCCATTTCCTTACCCGTGGACCTGTGTTTGATACGGAGCCTTAAAACATTTCTTTTTAATCCCCCCTTTTTGGAAACGCTAAATAATTCATAGCCCTGCCTGCACTTTATTAGAGCTCACCTGACAGGAGGTTTCTCGGACTAGTACGTGCAGGGAACAGGTGTTTCTTCTTAAAACCCTAAAACTGTATTATTACTGATCGGCTCAGGTTTGTTTTTTTATGAGTCTACGGTATTTTCCTCTTAACGTTTTTATATAATCTGTTGAAATTGATCGAATTCACTTGATCTGATCGCGTTTCCATAACAGGGGAGAGGTACCATGTCAGGGCCGAACAGCGATCATGTGCATCGGTCGACTCTGGGAGTGTACGCGGTAAGTTTTCCCTTCCGAAATATTACAATATAATGGATAATTTGTATTTGTTTTGATTTCTCGCGCAATGCCAAATACTTTGAGATCACTGATGACGACAAAGAGCAATATTGACAACTTACCAGGCACATCAAGAGCGGGGATGTGCCTGAACACCTGACCCATTTGCGCAAACGATCGAAAGTGCCCCCCACCCCCTCGGAGGAGTGGGAGTTTATTTTCGATCTGTTCCCTTGTCGGTACCGGGAGTTTTGGCGAACCAGTCGCGTTTAAAATGCAGACACCGACAACCACGACTAATTTAGAGAGGAGGAGCCCCCTCTGCACCTCGGAAATTCTCTGCTAGGCTCTGGTAAATATTAGTATCGTTATTGCACAGGCGTAGAAGTACATGTAAAATATCACTATAATTTCAACATTACATTCATCGACCTTAATAAAAAAAATCTCTGTGGTCGCCTTCATAACCCTGTCCGTCGTCTGTACAAAATGTCGTCTATGTAACTGACAGCATCTTTTCATGTGCAGAACATCTTGGATCAGTTCAACCCCTTCTTGCAAAAGCTTGTCGGTCTCGGTAACAGTTACGTGCAGGCTTTCCAAGGTGAGAGTAAGAGGATTAAAGGACGCCGCTTGCATTACACTGCACATAAACACCGTGTGTGTGGATTATGTTTATATTACATTGTGTGTTATTTATAAAAACATGTTATTTTGACGTTTTGGGGTCCATTATACAGATCCCCACAAAGATCTGTGAAATAAAAGAAAACTAAAAATGCCAAAAGTCTCGTATTTTGTTTGGTTACCTATAGTTAAGGTTAGGGCTGGGTAGGAGTTAAGGTCGTCATGTTGTGATTAGAATTTTCCCCATAGAAGTAAAGGTGGAGTCCTCACAAAGATATAATTACAAAGCTGTTTGTGTGGGTGGATGGATTATGTTTATATTACACTGTGGGGACCAAATATCCCCCACAGTGTAATAAAAACCTGTTATTTTTGACGGAGTGGGAACCATTTTTCAGGTCCCTGCAAAGATCCGTGAATGCAATCAAAAACTAAAAATGCCAAGTCTCATATTTTGTTTGGTTACTTGTGGTTAAGGTTAGGGCTGGGTAGGGGTTAAGGTTGTCATGTTGGGATTAGAGTATTCCCCATTGAAATGAATGGAGAGTCCTCACAAATATATAATTACAAACCTCTGTGTGTGTGTGTGTGTGTGTGTGTGTGTGTGTGTGTGTGGTGGTCTGCAGCCTTGGCTGTAACCAGCAAGGCCTACTTCGATGCCTTGGCCAAGATGGGTGAGCAAGCCCTTCGAAGCAGCTCATCCTACTCACTAGGTAAGAACCAAGACCTTAATCACACGTGGCACATGCACCCCCCAGCCCCCATGAAAATGCAGCCGTAAGACTGGCTCCTCCCACCGCCCAATAGTGTTTTTGAACGAGATTAAACATCAACCAGGGAGGCAGAAATGACATCCTGAAGTTAAATCCTGTCTTTCCAAGAGTTTGATCTTTTCTTCTGTTCTGCTCCATGAATCTAAAACCCTAAATCTGATCAGACGTTTGACCAAATGGTGGTGAATGGGAACAGTGTGTGTGCGCGTGTGTGTGTGTGTGTGCATGTGTGCGTGTGTGTATGAGTGTGCATGTGTATATGATTGTGTATTTGTATATGAATGTGTGTCTGTGCTGTCGGTTCAGTATCATTCTAATTACTCTATCCCTGTCTGCCATAGATCTGATTAAGATAGAAATTGAAAAACAGATACTGCTGACTACATTCAGAAGTCCTGCTAAGCTGTTGAAAGAAGTGCAGTGAGGCCTTTAGGGGTATTTGGTCAGCAAGCCAGCATTCTGTCAGCTGGAGCACTCTTCTAGCACAGTACAGCAAAGAATAGGGTACGCAGCGAGGCCACTTCGCCAAGCTCTGCCTGACGTTACCCATGTCCAGCAGAAAAGGGGTTCTAGGTGCACCAAGTGTAGTGGGCGCTCATGACCCCGGCAGCTGCAAGCTGGTGTGACTTTGCATGCACATGGCAGCGGATGCCGGCTGGGATCAGATAGCCCGTGTGTGCCGCTTGCTTGAATAATAGATTGAGGCCAAATTTCAGGCCCGGCCAATTAATCTGCTCAGATGCTCCCGTGTCGAGTGGCTCCTGGAGGCTGTGGAGTGCTCCAGATTAATTTGAATCTGGAGACTAGCACCTCACAGGACATAGTAAAAAGGGCCCTCTTATACTTACAGTACTAACTTTTTAAAAAAATACTGGGCAATCACTCAGAAGTAAACTATGTAAATAATGAAATAGTTACTGGTGTTGGTGTGGCGGGTAAGTTCTGGGTCTGTGTTTTCACTGGTAAAACACCACATGGTTCAGGTAACCGTAATTTGTCCATTCTGAGTGAACGATTGACCAGTGATTAACTGGCATCCTATCTGAATCATACTCCGCATGTCCTCTCTCCTGCAGGAAATAGCCACTAACTGTGCCGGAGTCTAAGTAAATGTTTGTTGAAAATATATGCAAGTGATTTACTGTACGCACATTCTGTTTGAGTGTGCAGGTTTTTGTGGTGTGCTGCTTGGAGAGTTTGTGCATGTAAAGCTTGTCAGCAAAAGTTTCGTGGAACTTCTGGCATTTTCTTTTACAGGGGCCATCTTGATCGAGATCTCCGAGAATCAGAGAAGACTCATGGCTGAACTGGAGCCTGTCGTAGGTGTACCACACTCTTTCGGCTTGGTCTGAGTCCACATCAGGAGTCCCAGTTGCTGTGGAAAATTCCAGAACATTGTTTAGGAATGGAAATGGGGAGGTAGCAGTGGCTGGTATCTCGCTTATAGTGTAAGGTTTATGTCTTTTAGCAGCCATTGCGTCACATCTCTAATAGGGCCAGACAACTAATAATAAACAAAGAGGTCAATCCTAGCTAGGGAGCGGCAGAAAACCCCCCCTGGCTGCCTAAAGTGGAGCTCTACACCTGTTCCAGTGACATCGTTAGCGTGCTAAGCGCTACCAAAGACCCTCCTGGGAGAGCCAATAATAGAGCTACTATACAGGAAAGCGTATCGTTACCATTCCGGTTGCTGCAGTTAATTAACGATTATTCTCTTTTTGCACATTTTTCTTGCAGTTTCGTTGGTTTCATACTGATGTATTGCAGGAGATGGACAGTAATATCAAGATGGATAAAGATTACATATCGGTGAATGGTGGTTCTTCTCCATACTTGTATGTTTCCATTGTTCAACTGAGAGGCAAATTTAATAGCTGTACTATTAAAGAACTATTAACTGTATAAACTATGCATTTAGGGCCCAGAGAAATGAGGCAATGGAAGCAGTTCACGATGAGTTGTGAGTCAACAATTGAACTCATTGGCAATCGAAATAACCTGTGAGAAATGGGGTAAACCAATCAATTACTGATGCATAGTAATCCCTCCTACTGTGGGTCTCCTATTACTATACATAGACTAAAAATGATCTAATTTAGTTCCTCAGTATCTCAGGGGTAATTCTGCAATTCTTTCTCCAGGCCTGCAAGAGGCGCTATGAGATGGAGGTGAGATGCCAGGCAGCAGCTCTGGAGAAGCAGCTGAAAAGAGGCTCTCAGAGAAACACCCAGGTGAGTCCACGTGCCTGCAAGTGAAGATCACGCAGCACCACCGAACCCATCTGTCAGCATGTCTGCCTGTCTGCATTCTTCTGTTTGTTTGTGTACAGATCAGCAGCAGCTACATGCAGTTCCTTTGGCAGAGCCAGCAGGAGGCGCTGAAAGAGGAGGAGAGGAGGTTCCGCTTTCTTGCTGAGAAGCACTGCGGCCTCACTCAGTCCATACTGTACCTTATGAACAAGGTAGCAGGAGCAGCCAGCAGCAGGCAACAGCTCCCTAGACCCCTAACTGCATGTCCTGTTTCCTGCTCACTTTAGCTGACTTTCCCATAATTCCTGGCATGCTGTGTTTCGCTGCCACCCTGCATGCCAGTTGGACCCAGTGTCTGTAAATAGCTTGCGAAGCGTGACTTACTGTGGCGCTCAGAAGCAATCGATAGCAGCCAATTTTTTTGTCAGACGGGTGGCGTGCTGCAGCAGCAAGCGGAACGATGGAGGGAGCGTGTGGTGGAGCTGAGGGGGGGCAGGCCTCGCACGATGATGCGCGTCGACCTGCATGCGACGGTGAGGACACGGCCCGGGCTGTTGGATCAGTGGTTCCAGCGGAGGGCCTCTGCTGTTTGGGCTTCTGCTCCTGCGATTAGCGGGAGAGAGCTGGACAGCGTGGCTGAGTAGGACTCAGAGTTTGAGGGATTCAGATGGAAGGAGGTGGCAGGGATTGGTAGAATCAGAGATCAGCCAGATCCTCTTGTCAATAAGGGGGCAGAAAGAGATGGAGAATTTGGGGAAAGATAGAAAAGCTGAAAGTTGGATGGTTAAGTCATTCATCCCTCCATGGATGGTGGAATGACGTCCCATTCCAGCTCTGACACCCGGCTGGTTCTTTGCAGCAGGAGGGAGGGAGAGAATCAGATGGGGCATTCTCTCAGGCTACCAGAGGGCATCGGCCAGGGGGTGTGCTACCCTCCAGAGGTAGGAGGACAATACTGTGTCCAAACTTCAGTCATTCTGTGTGTAGATGACTAAAGAAAAAAGATCCTATAACTGCAGTTTCAGTTGAATGGGCAAACTACCCATTACACTGTTTACTCTTCACATTATTGCAGTTACCCCCATTACAGCATCTTAGTTGTCACATTACTACAGCTATTTCTGCCATGTCATCTAGCTGTCACATCACTACAGCTAATCGCATTACTGCATCTACTTGTCACCTCACTATTGCTATCCCCAGTACAGCATCCAGTTGTCACATTACTACAGCTATCCCCATTATAGGATCTGGCTATCACATCACTATAGCTCTCCCCATTACTGCATCTAGCTGTCACATCACTACAGCTGTCCCCATTACAGCATCTCCCTGTTACATCACTGCGGTACAGCTGTCACCCACATGCCAGAGTCTTTCTCTCCATGCCACCTCCAGGCTCCTCCCCCCAGGCTGTTGGTTCCGCTTCCTGCTCCCCACCTGCGTCCCCTGGGCTGAACAGGGGCAGACCAGTGAAAGCGCTGGCCTCCCATGATGGCTCCGCAAACCCCACACTGCTGCCTTTCTCCCAGGGGCAGGTGGTCACCGTCTTGGTATCGGAGGCCCTAAACGGCTGGCTATATGGCAGGGTGGAGGGGGACTCAAGGTGAGCTCGATTTCACGCCCTTCACAGGTGTGAGCCTATAGTATTTTATTATAAACCGGCAAGATTGTTTGTGAGCTGTTTTTGCTTACGCTTCCCATATGTTTTATCTTCTTATCGCCCTCTACAGGCAAGGCTGGTTCCCCACAGCATATGTTGAACCACTTGAGGATAGCCCTGAAGCCAGCCACCTCAGGTAACACGCTGGAGTATTTTACCAAAGTGTTACCAAAGCAAATATGTCTGCCAATTTTATCACATCACATGAACAATTTATTGCCTGCTCTAGTGGTTAAGCTAGTCTCCAAGCATATAGTTAGAAAATTCACTAAATAAAGACTCAGTTAAGGTGTGACATTTGTTTTTAAAAATGCTGGGAACAGTTCTTTAAAAATGAGGCCCATGTTCTATCTGACCAAACAGCTTTTCGTGTCACAGCGCCAGCAGCTTCCTTCAAGTAAACACTGGGAGCAGTCAAGTCGCAGCTCAGCCCCCTGCTCCGCCCCCTGCTCCGCCCCCAGCCCCGCCCCCAGCCCCACACTTGAAAGTCACAACCTCTCCAGTAAGGAAGGCAGAGTCCACCACTGCCAGCAAGGTGGGTTTGCAAATACTTGACCCTTGATTACAGTGCCATTCAGTCTTTTTTTCATGCTAATTTTCTGGATTTCTATTTCAAACATATATTTCCCTCACTCTGCTTAACATGATGTCACATTAAGAATATCTACATGAATTATGCACCAATCATGCAGACATTACAGAGAGCGGTTAAGTATCATTGCATTTCCATCCTGCAGGGGCGCTTTGGCCAGGTGCTCTTTTCTATGGCCCCGCAGCCATCTTTCTGGTGGCTGCATGGGGGATGTTCTAGCTGCTGACGGCAGGGGGGTGAGAGTATCCAGACATGTGAGTGTTGGAGTGTGCGTGTGCCAGCCTGTGTGTGCGTGTACCAGCCTGTGTGTGCGTGTGCCAGCCTGTGTGTGCGTGTACCAGCCTGTGTGTGCGTGTGCCAGCCTGTGTATGCACGGTCAGGGCTTAGCATGACGAGTGAAGACCTTTGGGGCAGCCACATGCGAGACTCACTGGGCGAGGACCCAGCAAACTGAGACGTGTTCATTCTGGGGTGTGGTGAACACAGCTTGGTTTGCTGAGGAGGGTGTCACCCTCTGAGGCGTACCTCTAATCATGTCCCCCCCCCCGATTCCCTAGGGACACCTGGTGGATCTCCATCCCAGGTAGGTGCCCTTTCTCCCTGTGTTTGCAGGTTAATAACAGATTTATCTGCTATTCTAATGACCTCTTATTTAATTTGTATTAAAGGGTGAAATAATTAACTTCCCACTGAGTGGAATGTGCTTTTCTTCTTCAGGGGAAGCGACCATATCTCGACAGAAACACTGCGACCCTCAGCTGCTAATTACAGATCTGCCCCCCAGATTCAATTACACTAAACATGGGTCTTCAAAATCTTTTTTTTTTTGACATAACCCTAATTTTCTCCTCAAAAATCACTGTCTGCATGGACCCTCTGCACTTATCCAGATGGACTCCTGCTTAAAAATGCCCTCTGCAATAGCTGAGCCCTGGCTGCCCGATGAGAGAATCGCAGTGGCCAGTGGCCAGTGGCCAGTGGGGCGATCGGCTCCCCACCACTGCCGCCATTTGCCTGCAATTAGTGGACGTCTGACGAGCTAACTGAGCTGTTTTATAGCAGAGAGCTGATTTATCACAGTCAATCAGTCCCTCCTTCCCTCCCTCCCTCACATTGTTACGTACCATAAGGATGTGTGTATGTGCCGCAAGGTTTTTGGGTTACTTGCTGTACAGTTCAGTGATTTGTCAGCTCCGCTAGAAGATTTGCCCCTGGGTCTCCCTTGGCAGAAGTCATCACTCTCAGCCACTATGCAGATAAGGATAAATGACACCAAGGCTACCAGCTCTTGCTGGCTTTCTTTCTCGCCTTTGCTGTCTGATTATTGTGATTTCTGCCAATCTGCGTATGACCCTGGTCTGTTTATTGGTTTTGTCGATGTTTGTCTTTCCCCTGGTATTGTCGCTATTTCCCGTTGTAAGCCTCTCTGATTGCCGACTCGAGCCCTTGACTGGATTAAGCCCATTCCCCGTTTCTGATGCTCGTGCTATCATTATTTATAGTGTGATCTGGCTCCTACTATAAGGAGCGACTGCTGTTTACTTTTGACCTGATTCTTTTTATATGTTTGGTTAGGGAGTTAGGATAAGTCCTTTGTTTTGATTTCTTTTCTTGTAGGGAAGTTAGCTGGGTGTTCAGGTGTATAAGATTGTTTTGTTTCTTGTGTTGGCCTGGGTCACTCCTAAAGTCTGTACATACACTTTGGTGAGCCACTTGGTAAATACACCCCTTTTTATACTGTTCTGTGTCCCGTGGTTGTTCTCTCCCCACACCACATGACATTCTGTTGCTCCCCCACCTTTACACTGGGGGGTTTGTAACACAAGTATTAGGGCCTAGCAGTGAGGCAGAGTGGTGAGGGCTCAGGCCACCATTGCAGCAGATCCCTGCATTTGGGAGAACAGGGGGCATGTTCTGCTGGCTGTAGATCTGCAAGCTCTCCTGTCTGCCTATTGGCTGGCTGCCATGTGGATTCTGGGTGTAGAAAACAGCCTGTGTGACATCGGCCATGGTGGCCTGTGTGATACTGGGCACCCTGCCCCCTCCACTCTTTTTGAAGTGTGTGCGAGACGCTTCCCCCCCCCCCCAGCTGTTAGACTTCACACCTCAGCAGAATCCTGAAAGCAATGTCAAATAAAAAGCCGTTCTGAGACCATACAGGTGTGTTTATTTTTTTTATTTTCTTGTTTTCTTTTTTTTCACAGCTCAACTTATTTTCCTTTCGGTGAATTTAACAACAGCTCATTACCAGATGAGGGATCCCGAGGGGGAGCCGGGAGGATTATGTAGGGGGGGGGGAGGTGTTACATATTTATATATCTACATGAGATTCGACCTTCGTCACATTTGCTGACTGTATTTGCGGTATTTGTATAAAAAAGGTGAATGGCCTGTTTGGCACTACCTTGAAGGGTAGGGGGCTTTAGGCACCCAAGTTTCTGTCCAGTGTGTCTGGATGGAGAAACCGGGATGTCGTGG